>VSMD01023040.1:0-27315 GCA_008750895.1 Mirza zaza | reverse complement strand
ATATTAGTTGGCCAATTAATTTCTTTCTATTTATAGTAGAGATGGGGTCTCGCTCTTGCTCAGGCTGGTCTCGAACTCCTGAGCTCAAACGATCCGCCCACCTCAGCCTCCCAGAGAGCTAGGATTACAGGCTTGAGCCACCGCGCCCGGCTAATGTTATATTTTCTAACTCTAAACTGGTGGTATTCAAGAACACTGTTAATTTTAGTTTATAATCTTGAATTCTTTTTTCAGCAGTTTATTTTTTTCAGCAAATATTAAGCACCTAATATTTAAGTGCTGACAACAACAGGAATAAACAACAAAAACACAGGACCAGGCATAGTGGCCCATACCTATAATCCCAGCACTTTGGGAAGCCCAAGCAGGACGATCACTTGAGGCCACAAGTTTCAGACCAGCCTGGTCAACATAGCAAGATCCCGGCTCCACAAAAAAATTAGAAAAATTAGCTGAGTGTGGTGGCACATACCTGTAATCCCAGCCACTCAGGAGGCTGAGATGGGAGGATTGCTTGAGCCTAGGTGTTCAAGGTTACAGTAAGCTATGATTGTGACACTGTCCTCCAGCCTGGGTGACAAAGCAAGACCCTCTCTAATGGCAAAACAAAACAAAACAAAACCCCAAAATACCTTTCTCCATGGAGATTTTATTCTAATACATGAGCGGATTAGAAATAGTAAGTAAAATATTCAATTATCAGATGGTAAAATGTGCTATGAAGAAAATCAGAGCACGCAGGAGAAAAGATTAGGGTTGGAAAGGATTTATAATATTAAAATAGGTTGTCAGGAAACTTCTGATTGAGAACTTAGATTATATTTACACAGCAACCCAAAGAGTTGAAAGACAAAGATGGATCTATGTAGCTATTTGGGAAAAGAACAATACCAAAAAAAAGCAAAGGCCCTAAGTCAGGATCTTGTTTGGTATGTTCAAAGAACAGTAAGTATTCCAGGTTTGCAATAGTAGAGTAAGCAAGGGAAGAGTAATGGGGCAGGAGATAGGAAAAGAGATATTTTTTAGCCAAAGAGAGGGGAAGCCATTGGCAGATTTTATGCAGAAGAGGTATGCGACTTGACTCTCCATCCATTCAACATTTGTTGAGTTCCTACTCATTATTGAGAATGTGTCAAGGAACAAGAAACAGAAAAATTCCTGTTCTGAGTTTATATTGCAGGAAAGAGGACAGTAAAGAAAAACACAGAAAAATTTAAATATTATTTGTTAGAACATGGTAATTGCTATGGGAAAAACAGAAAGCAACTGGGTGCTAGGAGAGGATCTGCAAGATTAATAATTAGGTCATTAGGTGCAGGCCTTACTGATCAGGTAACATTTTAGTGAAGACTGAAGAGAAGAAATTATTAACAGGAACATAAAAGAATGCCAGGGAGACAAGATTTAACCAACTACCTAGGGAGAGTAATATGTGATCTGAGAGGGCTACATTATGGTGTTCACTTTAAACTGTTTTAAAGGCTTGAGATTTTACTCTGAATGAAATGCGAAAGAGCAGAGGGTTTTGATAAGAGTGAAATGATCTCACATCTCCACATAGTCCCTCCCACTGCTGTCTTGACAAAAGCTTCAAGGGTAGAAGCTCAGAGCCTAGTTAGCTATACAGTTATTGTGATAAGAAATGACAGTGACTTAGATAAGGTCAGAAAGAGTGGAAATTATGAAAAGATAACAAAGACTAGTTAGAGGAGGAATGAAAATAACTATCTGTTCAGTTTTAGACATGTTAAAATTGAAATACCGGCCGGGCGCGGTGGCTCACGCCTGTAATCCTAGCTCTCTGGGAGGCCAAGGTGGGCGGATCGTTTAGAGCTCAGGAGTTTGAGACCAGCCTGAGCAAGAGCGAGACCCCATCTCTACTATAAAAAATAGAAAGACATTAATTGGCCAACTAATATATATATAGAAAAAATTAGCCGGGCATGGTGGCACATGCCTGTAGTCCCAGCTACTTGGGAGGCTGAGGCAGCAGGATTGCTTGAGCCCAGGAGTTTGAGGTTGCTGTGAGCTAGGCTGACGCCATGGCACTCACTCTAGTCTGGGCAATAAAGTGAGACTCTGTCTCAAAAAAAAAAATTGAAATACCTACTAAACATCAAAGTAGAGAAGTCTGGGAAGAAAGAGTTAAATTTGGAAGTCAACAGCATATTGATATTTAAATTGAGATTGGCTGACATAACCAAGTGAGGATGAATGTAAATAGAACAATAAAAAACTCAAGACTAAGAACACCAAGGATCAGGAAGACTGAGGAGTCAGAAGGTAAGAAGAAAGGGAGGAAAAAAGTGTGTATTATCTTGGAACACGAGTGAAGAATATATTTCTAGGAGAGACAACTAGGTTTTTTTGTTTGTTTTTTTAAAGACTAGTCAAGTGCGGTAGTGAGGAGGGGAGAAAGGAGACAACTGTATTAATTGCTGCCAACAGGTGGAGTAGAAATGAAGATATATTTATTTCCTGGATTTAAAATTATAGGGGTCGGCCAGTGTGGTGGCTCATGCCTGTAATCCTAGCACTCTGGGAGGCCAAGGTGGGCGGCCTGCCACCCCTATATATTATAGGGGTCATTGGTAACCACACAAGAGCAGTTTCTTTAATGAGGAGGGGCAAAACCCTGTTCAAATGGAATGGGTTTAAAAGAGATTGGGTAGAGAAAAATCTAAAAAATAAACAGCAAGGAAAACAGAGAAATGGGGTCAAAGTTAGGAGATAAAATGGTATCAAAGTACAGTCATACATCACCTAAGGACAGAGATAAGTTCTGAAAAATGTGTCTTTAGGTGATTTCGTTGTTTTATAAACATCATAGAACGAACTTACACAAATCTAGATGGTATAGCCTACTACACACCTGGGCTATATGGTACAACTTATTGCTCCTATGCGACAAACCTGTATAGCATGTTATTGTACTAAATACTGTAGGCAAATGTAATACAACAGTAAGCATTCACTTATCTAAACATAGAAAAAGTACAATAACAATATGGTATAAAAGATAAAAAATGGTACACCTATAGAGGACACTTACCATGAATGGAGCTTGCAGGACTGGAAGTTGCTCTGAGTGAGTCAGTGCTCAAGTGAATGTGAAGGCCTAGAACATCGCTGTACACTAATGTTGACTTTATAAATACTGCACACTTAGGCTACCCTAAACTTATTAAAATTTTTTTCTTTCTTCAATAATGAATTAACCTTAGCTTACTTTATTAACTTTTTAAGTTTTTTTAACTTTTTGACTCTTGTAATAACATTTAGTCTAAAACACAATCACAACAATATAAAAAATATTCTTTGTAAGTTTTGTTCTACTTTAAATTTTTTTTTTTTACTTTTTAAACTTT
Source organism: Mirza zaza (assembly GCA_008750895.1). NCBI lineage: Eukaryota > Metazoa > Chordata > Mammalia > Primates > Cheirogaleidae > Mirza > Mirza zaza. The sequence continues at coordinate 23,947 of VSMD01023040.1, read as the reverse complement.
TTTGTTAAAAACTAAGATACAAACACACACATTGGCCTAGACCTACACAGGGTCAGGTGACATGACTATTTCATCTCCCTTATAATCTCATGGGACCACTGTTGTTGACCCAAATGATGTTATGTGGTGCATAACTATAGTTTTTCTAAATATGGAAAATAATCGCAGCTTTGTATTCTCAAAGGAAATACAGCAGTGAAAAAAAAAGATGAAGTTTTATATATGTATCTATATGTGTATATGGGAATATGTTAATAAAATCTATTACACAGTCACCTAGCTCTAATAGAATTTACTGAATAGGCTGGGCGCGGTGGCTCACGCCTGTAATCCTAGCTCTCTGGGAGGCCGAGGTGGGCGGATCATTTGAGCTCAGGAGTTCAAGACCAGCCTGAGCAAGAGCGAGACCCCATCTCTACTATAAATAGAAAGAAATTAATTGGCCAACTAATATATAGAGAAAAAATTAGCCAGGCATGGTGGCGCATGCCTGTAGTCCCAGCTACTTGGGAGGCTGAGGCAGCAGGATTGCTTGAACCCAGGAGTTTGAGGTTGCTGTGGAGCTAGGCTGATGCCACGGCACTCACTCTAGCCTGGGCAATAAAGTGAGACTCTGTCTCAAAAAAAAAAAGAATTTACTGAATAATTTCATCCTTCATCTTCTGATGTGAAATGTCACATTTCTCATGTAATAAATCCTCATATATACTTGGGTTTACTGCTAATTTTTTTATTCTGGGTCATTAATTTTATCTATCCATGCACCACAATATTCTAATCATTTTAAATTTATTATCTACTTAGCCTGATTCCTACATGGTATTATTCTTTTCAGGAATGTCTTAGCTACTCTTGCTTATTTTTCCATATGACCCTTCCATATGATCTTATCTAGTGCCAAAAAAACTTTTCTTAAAATTTTGATTGTTAAATTTCTAAATACCCAAAAGAAATGAAAGCAGTACCTGGAACAGATGTTTGTATATCCATGTTTAGCAGCATTAGTTACAACAGACAAAAGCTGTAACCAATCCCTACATAAACCACATATAAACAATATGTGGTGTATACAGTAGACCCTTGAACAACAGAGGTTTGAACTGTATGGGTCCACTTATATGGAGATTTTGTTCTTCCTCTGCCATCCCTGAGACAGCAAGACCAACCCCTCTTCTTCCTCTTCCACCTCAGCCTACTCAGTGTAGGTAGGGAAGACGAAGACCTTGATAATGATCCCCACTTAATGAATAGTCAATGTATTTTTCTTCCTTATGATTTTCTTAATAACATTGTCTTTTCTCTAGCTTACTTAAAGAACATAGTATGTAATATATATAATACAAAATATGTTGTGTTAATCAACTGTTGATGTTATTGGTAAGGCTTCTGATCAATAATAGGTAACTAGTAGTTAAATTCTGGGGGAGTCAAAAATTATACTAAGATTTTTTACTGTATGGGGAGTCAGTACTCCGTGTTGTTGAAGGGTCAGCTATACATACAATGGACTATTATTCAGCCATAAAAGAAAATTCTGACATAAGCTACAACTACAACATGGATAAACCATGAAGAAATTATGCCTAGTGAAACAAGCCAATAACCCAAGGACAATCATTATATGATTCCACTTATATATGAGGTAGTAGTCAAATTCACAGATAGAAAACACAATGGTGGTTGCCAGGGGGTGGTTGGGAGAAGTAAGGGGTAGTTATGATTTAATGGATACAGAAATTCAGTTAAGTTCTGGCATGTAGAGGCAGAAAGGGAAAGGGAAAGAGGGAAAGTGGGAAAGAGGGAAAGGGAAGGAAAGGAAAGACAAAAGAAAAGAGGGAAGAGAAGAGAAGACAAAAGACAATAGAAAAGAAAAGAGAAAAGAAAAAGAAAAAAAAAGAAAAGAAAGAAAAGAAAAGAATAGAAAAGAAAAGAAAAGAAAAGAAAAGAAAAGAAAAGAAAAGAAAAGAAAAGAAAAGAAAAGAAAAGAAAAGAAAAGAAAAGAAAAGAAAAGAAAAGAAAAGAAAAGAAAAGAAAGAAAAGAAAAGGGAAAAGAAATTCAGTTAAGGAATATGAAAAACTTCTGAAGATGAATGGATGGTGATGGCTACAAAATAATGTGAATGCATTTAGTGCCACTGAACTATACATTCAAAAAAAGATGGTCAAAATAGCAAATGTCATGTTTATGTTCACTTTACCACATCAACAAAATTTTTTCAGGTAAACCTTGGAAGAATTATCATTATAGTGTTTTTTTTCAAGACAGGGTCTCACTCTGTTGCAGTGCCATCGTTATAGCTTCGGCAGCTTCAAACTTCTGGGCTCAACCCATCGATCCTTCACCTCCCAAGTAGCTGGGACTACAGGAACATGCCACCACGCCCGGCTGATTTTTCTATTTTTTGTATGGATGCTATCTCTCTTGCTTAGGCAGGTCTTGAACTCCTGGCCTCAGGCAATCCCCCCACCTCAGCCTCCCAAAGTGCTAGGATGATAGGCGTGAACTACCAGGCCTGGCCCAGTTGCTGTATAGATTTTGAGGTTTTATTAGTAGGTGATTTTATGTTTATGGTGTTTGTATTTTCTTGTATTATATCCTTCTTTGTCTTTTCTGTTTTTCATCGTGCATTTTCTTTTGTCAAATATTAAAATTACTTTCCTGACATTTCTCATGGTTTATACATTTGCATGAGCCACCACACACAGCCAGTATCTTTAGTCAAAAACATTTTAAGCTTTTCTGTTTGTTCAAGTCTCAGTCATGTTCTGAAGCTTTCTTCGTGTATATCATCAGTTCTTATAGTTTATTCCTAGATATTCCATCTCTTTTATAATAGAATTCTTTTTTCCACTTTATCTTCCAATAATATAAATGAAGTCTATTGATTTCCATTTATTACACTAGTAGTAAATCAATTCACTGAATTCAAAGTGTTCTGACTGATTCCCATGGGATTACAGTGTATGTATTATCATTTGCAGATAACAATCTTATTTACTTTTTCTGTTTTTAACTTTCTAATATCTCTTTTCTAATTATATCAGTATCTCAGTAACATTATTAAAAAGTGGTAACTCATCCGATTTAACATTATATATAGATGAACACATATGCATTATATTTTTATATACATATAATATGTATGTGAAAGGAAATATCAACCTGTGTACTTTTTAGCTATTGACATAATTATAGTAACAGATTTCCTGGTATTGTAATCCCTTGGATTCCTGGGGGGGAAGGATCACAATTTATAATGGTACACAGTGTTTATTAAAAAGTAAATGGTGTATTTCATTTGAGATAATTATTGATTCACTTGCAGTTGTACTAAATATAAAGAGATAGAGTATAAGTACTGCCCAATGATAACACCTTGTAATACTATAGTACAATATCACAACCAAGATATTGATAGATACAATCCACTAATCTTCAGATTTCCCCAATTTCACATGTACTCATTTGTACATGTCTGTTTAGTTCTATACAATGTTATTATCTGTGTAGCTCATGTACCTACCCATGACCACAGTTGGGATACAGAACAGTTCCATCACCATAAGGATGATTCTTGTTACCCTTTTATAATGCACAGCTCTTTTAATGTGCTACTGAAATTGTATGCTGATATTTACCATTTTATATCACTATACCTAAATATGTGGATAAGAAAATTTTAAGTCAATATTCTTTAACTCAGAAAAGTGTTACTGAAGTCACAGATTTCCCACCTCAGCTAGCTGTTGTTAACACATGAATGAATGCCTTAAAAAGACAAGCACACAGCTATCACAACATTTTGTAAAGATATGTGAATAACAGCCAGGCACAGTGGCTCATGCCTGTAATCCTAGCACTTTGGGAGGTATGAAGATACGTTGAGGCAAGGAGTTCAAAACCAGCTTGAGCAACATCGTGAAACCTCATCCCTTAAAAAAAAAAAAAAAATTAGCCAGGCATGGTGGTGTGCATCATGTAGTCCCAGCTACTTGTGAGGCTGAAGCAGGAGGATTGCTTGAGGTCCAGAGTTTGAGGTTGCTGTGAGCTATGATACCACTGCACTTCAGCCTGGGTGACAGAGCAAGACCCTTCCTCAAAAAAAAGGGTATGTGAATATTTACAAACTTGTTTCCATAAAACTTATAGCATATCTAGTCTGTATTTCACCAAATTAGGTAATTAGATTGAGATATGTTTAAGTCCTTTTTGTATATCTAAAATTAAAGTAAAACAAGCCTTACCCATTCAGTACAATCAGCAAAAATTGAATTTTTACTCAAGCAAGTCTTTCAGTTTCCTTTTTTTTTTGTAGGCTTTTAGGATTAATATCATGCTCACTTTCCTTCCTTTCTTATTCTCTGAAAATGTTTAGATAGTATTCTAAAGGTTTTGTATAATTAAACTCATTTAGATCAGGTTTTTTAGGTAATAGTAGTAGCTTTTTGAAAGACTTCATTATATTTATGATGACTAGTCAGTTAAATTTCTGTACTCGGATTGGTAAATTATCTTTTCTTTTTAAAAAATCTGTTTCAGCCACACTTTTACATTTATTTGTACATAATTAAACACAAATTTCTCATAAGTTTCTTTCTCTTCTGTATCTGGAGTTATTTGCTTTTTAGTACTTCTCATTTATATATCTATATTTCCCCTTGTTTTTGTTAATTTCCAGATTAGATTTGCTAAATAAAATTATATGTTCATTTTCCCAAAAAAGACCCAATATTTGAATAGTAATTATCTTTGTTTTCTAATTCATTTCTGCTTTCACCATTTCAAACAGTCCTCTTTTTCTTAAGATCATTTACTTCTCTTTTCTTAGGAGTATTTTGTTCTCTTATTGAGCTGAATGATTTACCGAATACATTTTCATTCTTTCCCCTTTTATTAATACTTAAAGGTACCCTGCCTTTTAATATAGCATTTACCTGAAATGCTCGTTTACCTGAAAACCAAAATTTGTTATTTTCCAGAAATTCTGGGATTTTGCAAATTTCCAGGTAGTAGGGTGTTCGTTTTTATGAATTTTTACTTTTAGTGCATCATGTAAGAGAATATTTGTTTTTACATCTGGTAGAAGCTTACTGCATGTTCAATTCCTGTGAGTATCCCTCTCTTGTAGACTGATTTGTGTTTCTCTCCCCCTAACAAATTCATACACTGAAGTCTTAAATATGTATTAACAGATATAACTTTAAGAAGGTAGTTAAGGTTAAACAAGGTCACAAAGGTGGAGCTCTAATCCTACAGAACTGATATCCTTATAAGAGGAGGAAGGGAGACCTGAGATATCTACCAATCCCCCCATGTCCCACCCTACATAAACACAGCAAGGACATAATTACATAAACACAGCAAGGACATAATTACATAAACCAGGAAGAAGAGGCCTCATCAGAAACCAATCCTGACAGCACCCTGATCCTGGACTTCCAACCTCTATAACTGTGAGAAAATAAATTTTTGTTGTTTAAGCCACCCAGTCTGTGGTATTTTCTTATGGCAACGCTAATATACTAATACCACACCATTTTATATATATACACGCTTGCTTGCTTGCTTGCTTCCTTCCTTCTTTATTTATTATCATGCGAGCGACCAGGACCTAGCTAGAGTGCAGTGGTGTCATCAATAGCTCACTGCAACCTCAAACTCCTGGGCTCAAGCAATCTTTCTGCCCCAGCTTCCCAAGCTGGGACTACAGGAACGTACATCCATGCCTGGCTAATTTTTCTATTTTTTGTAGAGAGACAGGGTCTCTCTCTTGCTCAGGCTGTCTTGAACTCCTGACCCCAAGTGATCCTCCCTCAGCCTCCCAGAGTGCTAGGCATGAGCCACCCACCTCACCTGGTCACCACCCTCATCTACTGATTACATTTTAACCTTTCACAGCCTGAAAAAAAATTTTACTGCATGTAATGTTCTTATTCTTTTCGTATAAAAACCTGGAAGGTGCATGTCTTTATTCTAGGAAATACCCTTACCCTTAAATATTTGCTGACTTCCCACTATTAGCAATGATTAAATGAGCATGCTCTTATTCCTGTTCCTACCTCATTATCCAATTATACAACTTTTTTAGTATATTGTAGGTATATCAGTTTCAAGAACTTCAAATGACATTGTATAATCCTCACCATAATAAATGAAGAAATCAATATATATTGTAACTACGTCTTCATTTTCCTCTCTCTTCTCCAATTTTGACTAATTTACAAAACCAATTACTATCTCTTCGTTTTAGACTTTCCATTCTTTTGGCTGGCTACCAAAAAAAAGACTGAAGATTGTCTTCTTAAGTTTCTTTCTTTCTTTTTTTTTTTGAGACAGAGTCTCACTTTGTTGCCTAGGCTAGCGTGAGTACCATGGCTTCAGCCTAGCTCACAATAACCTCAAATTCCTGGGCTCAAGCAATCCTCCTGCCTCAGCCTCTCTAGTAGCTGGGACTACATGTATGCGCCACCATGCCCGGCTAATTTTTTCTATATATATTACTTGGCCAATTAATTTCTTTCTATTTATAGCAGAGACGGGGTCTTGCTCTTGTTCAGGCTGGTTTTGAACTCCTGACCTCGAGCAATCCGCCTGCCTCGGCCTCCCAGAATGCTAGGATTACAGGCATGAGCCACTGCGCCAGGCCTTAAATTTCTTAAAGAAATGAGAAAAATAAATCTCTGAATTCAAATATTCAAAAACATCTGTCAATATCCTTTTGGCATAGGATGAACTGTCTTATTTAAGGACATTATGGATACCACTCCATTGTTACTTGGTTCTTAATTTTGATGTTGAGAACATTCTGAATTTTATCCCTCAGAGGTGACTTGATCCTTTGGCTCACAAATTCTTAGCTTTGCTGATGAAGTCTAAAAAAGCAACTGTTGTTTCTATGACAAACATCCTCTATCAACATTATATGAGACCTGGTGTATGGCCTTTTAATCTACATATTCAAATTTCCTGGCTGGGCCCAGTGGCTCATGCCTATAATCCTAGCACTTTGGGAGGTCTAGGTGGAAGATCACTTGATGCCAGGAGTTCAAGACCAGTCTGGGCAATACAGCAGGATCTCATCTTTACAAAATTAAAAAAAAAAAAAAATTACCTGGGCATAGTGAAACACCCAGCACTCAGGAGGCTGTGGTGGGAGTATTGCTTGTACCCAGGAGTTCAAGGCTGCAGTGAGCTATGATGGATGGCACCACTGCACTCCAACCTGGGTGAAATAGTGTGATCCTACCTCTAAAGAATAAACAAATTTCCCACTATTTCTAAAAATGACCTTAAATTAAATCTTTAAAAGTTGATCTAAGCAAAAATTTCTGCCTTCCTCTTTGAAGACATCATGTGTATTTCTTCCTCTTTTATCCATATGTATCACGCCTACCCCATCCTTTTAAGTTTGTTCATTGCCATTTTATTCCTCCCCTACCCCAATGTTTTCTTACATGCTGCTTCTAATTTCACTTTTATTTGTTTTCTTCCACTTGTATACTAGGATGTTACATTTCTTGTTTCATTGCCTTCAGATGTCTCATTATCTGTTTCCTATACTCTTGTATTGTTGCTTCATCTTTTGTTTTATAGAGGTGATTGTTTAAAGTTTTAATAATCGCTAGCAAAATGTTTGGCAATAATATCCATGCTACATCTGCAATACCTTCTGCCAAAGCATGTTAGCTGGGGAAGCACTGTTATAAATTAACAGATATTTTCTCTGAGCACCTTGAGAATGTAATTTTTATTTACTAACTTTTCTTTGGTTGATGGTGAGAAGCATGTTATTAAAGTATCATTCCTTTGTCCAATTCTCACTTGCTGCTTTGAAATTTTTTTGTCTTTGATATGTACAGATTTGCTAAGACGTCTCAGTATAGATATAGTTTTATCAATCCTTTTCAAAATTTGTTCTTCCTGAATCATCAATTCTAGAAAATTGTCCTTTCAAATTTTATATCTCCCACATTCTCCCTATTCTTCAGGACTCTAATATGTTAGAACATATTAGACTACTCTTACTAACCTCTGTCTTCTCATTCTTTTTACCATACTGGGCACCTCTGGCTCTACTACATTTGAGGCAATTTTGAGTATTCTCTTCACAGCTATGCCTAAGTTAGATGAATGGACTATTATTCATTAAGGTTTAAAATTTCAATGAATGCATTTTTCATAAAGAAAATATATTTCACTGGTTTCTTTTGTAATAACTTTTTTTGAGATAAGGTCTCACACTTTGTCATCCAGCCTAGAGCACAATGGCCTCATCAAAGCTCACGGCAACCTTAAACTCCTGGGCTCATGTGATCCTCCTGCCTCAACCTCCTGAGAGCACCTGGGACTACAGGTGTGGGCTATCAGGCTAATTTTTCTATTTTTCTGTAGAGACAGGTCTCACTCTTGCTCACTGGCTTCTTTTGAAAATGTGCCCAGTCATTTTTTAAATAGGCTTATTCTTACCCTTTGCATATATTCCTTCAAGTCTTTAGCATTTCAAATATAATGATTTTATATTTATCCAAAAATTCTATTATTTGAAGTTCTTACAGACTTTAATGACAGTGCTAGCTGCATCTGCTGAATGGTACTGCTCAGGATGGATAATTTTCTTTTTTTGTTTTTAAATTTTTAATTCTACACTCATCTGAAGAATCCTAGTTCCAATTTCCCACCATGAGTGGGCTTAGAATAAAATGCAGGTAGGTGGGGCACAGTGGCTCACACCTATAATGCTAGCACTCTGGGAGACCAAGGTGGGAAGACTGCTTGAGGCTTGAGCTCAGAAGTTCAAGACCAGGCCAGCCGCGGTGGCTCACACCTGTAATCTTAGCACTCTGGGAGGCCGAGGCAGGCAGATTGCTCGAGGTCAGGAATTCAAAACCAGCCTGAGCAAGAGTGAGACCCGTCTCTACTATAAATAGAAAGAAATTAATTGGCCAACTAATGTATACAGAAAAAATTAGCCGGACATGGTGGCACATGCCTGTAGTCCCAGCTACTCGGGAGGCTGAGGCAGCAGGACTGCTTGAGCCCAGGAGTTTGAGGTTGCTGTGAGCTAGGCTGATGCCATGGCATTCACTCTAGCCTGGGCAACAAAGCAAGACTCTGTCTCAAAAAAAAAAAAAAAGTTCAAGACCAGCCTGAGCAAGAGTAAAACTCTCCCACCAAAAGGAAAAAGAAAAACAAACCCAGCAGGGTGTTGTGGCCCATACCTGTAACCCCAGCTACCCAGGAGGCTGAAGCAGAAGGATTGCTTACAGCCCAGGAGTTGGAGGTTACAGTGAGCTACAACCACGCCATTGCACTCTACCCAGGACAGCAGAGTGAGACTCTGTCTCAACAAAAAGAAACAAGGCAACTGGACACCACTCCTCACAACCATTACCCCCTCCCCTTTTTTTGAGACAGAGTCTCCCTTTGTTGCTCAGACTAGAGTGAGTGCCATGGCGTCAGCCTAGCTCACAGCAACGTCAAACTCCTGGGCTCAAGCAATCCTCCTGCCTCAGCCTCCCGAGTAGCTGGGACTACGGGCACGCGCCACCATGCCTGGCTGATTTTTTCTCTACATATTAGTTGGAGAATTAATTTGTTTCTATTTATAGTAGAGACGGGGTCTCGCTCTTGCTCAGGTTGGTTTCGAACTCCTGACCTCAAGCAATCTGCCCGCCTCGGCCTCCCAGAGTGCTAGGATTACAGGCGTGAGCCACTGCGCCCGGCCCATTACCCCTTTTTAAAAAAATTATAAAAAATAGAAGTAGGTATATATATATATATTTTTCAATAGGGCATCGTTTTATTCCTCTAATTTGTGGGAGAAAACTAAATATCAAGGAAAAAAATACATGACCATGTAATAAACCAGAGATTTTAGCTAATTTATGCGGGATAAAGCACTTAATTCTTTGATTCTCTGTACATGTGAGTGCCATAGTGATATCACTTCTGAAAGTTTCCAGCACATTTTCATTCTCTAACTTTTCTTAGATAAATGATAGGCATGCAAGCTGAGTTTAGTGTAGAAAGCAGTCATATTAAGTGCTACCCGTACTGTGTGGTATTTCTCCCTCACCTACAAAACACCTGCCTTTTGAAAGAATGGATGGCTCAAGGGATTAGTGATGGGGAAGTGGAGGTTTTCACATTGGTTCAGATTTGACCTTGGTCAGTGATGCTTGAAAATCAGCACTATTTAATAGGCATTAAGAGAGCCCACTTTTTGATCCACTTCCAGTGGATAAATATCCATAGTTCTTTAATGCCATAGTTGCGGAACAAAGTAGGTATATTTTTAATTCATTTCTAGGATGGGGAATTTTTCTACCAGGAAGGTATCCAAAAGTACATAAAAAGAAAAGACTGAGATGTAGCCTTAAAACAGTAACAAGAAAAGTACAATATCTCAACATAAACATGAACAAAGATTTCAACAGACAACTTATATCAGAAATTAAAATAGAAGAACAAGGAAAAAATGTTCAACTCACTAGTAGGGAAAGAAAGTTCAAAAACAGGGTTTTCAGAGTTTGCCATTATTATGAGTGACTGCCAAGAAGCACAGAAGAATAAAGACAATGACAAATGAGACCTCTACAAATATACTCAGAGAATCTAAAGTAAAAATTACAAACAGGGAGACATAAAAAATAAAAGTTACAAAAATATCTTTAAATATTTCCTTTTAAAACATTATGAATTCACACTTGAAAGCCTATATTTACTAACAGGATTGGCTTCAGTCTCAGGAAAGTCAACTAAATGCTTACTTTAGTGTCATTTCTGGTATCACAAAACTTATGAATAATTAACTTGATACAATACATTACTACCAAATATAATCTGTTTAGCATTTTCAGGAATATAAACAAGACATTTCATTTGAGTTTATGGTAATTATTTCAGTTTATGGCAATTATTTTAATATTCACTTTGAAATAAAGGTAAGCATTTTATTTGAAACACGGAGCGAAGACTTTCCTCATGAATCTGTGATGAAATTTAATAAATAAGTTGAGGAATTTGTATTATTGCAAAAGTGAGATGCTGAAATAGTCATGATTATAAAAGCTGTTAATTACATGTCCTAAAATAATATCAAATAAATAAGGAAACAGTCTGACAATACAAATATCAAAAATATATTATCTCTGGCTGGGTGTGGTGGCTTACGCCTGTAATCCTAGCATTCTGGGAGGCCAAGGCAGGCACATCATTTGAGGTCAGGAGTTCGAAACCAGCCTGAGCAAGACTCTGTCTCTACTAAAAAAATACAAAGAAATTAGCTGGAGAATTAAAAGTATATATATAAAAAATTAGCTGGGCACATGCCTGTAGTCCCAGCTACTTGGGAGGCTGAAGTAGCAGGATTGCTTGAACCCAGGAGTTTGAGGTTGCTGTAAGCGAGGCTGATGTCACAGCACTCTAGCCCAGGCAACAGAGTAAGATTCTGTCTCAAAAAAAAAAAAAAGGACATTATCTAGATCAGTGTGAACATTATCTTATGTTTAAGCAAATAAATGCTGATAGATTTATCATAAGACAGAACAATAAAAACTGCATTTATATCATTGATTCTAAACCTCATAGAATTTCAGTGTATTAGCCTAAATCATATTATACATATTAGCCTTTAAGTGAAATATTTCATTTTCTTTAATCTTTGAATCTTTCAAGAAAAATTCCTAAAAAAAATAAAAAACAATAAAAAAATTGCTATTTGGGAATTCATCACATTATTTGAAACTTAATTGAAAGCAACTGAAAGCAAAATGTCTACTTAGCTCAAAATTTCACAAGAGAACTCCAAAATAAATAGTTTTTAGCCATAATCAATCACCTTTGATATGGACATAATAAAGAATAGTATTTTAGAAAGAAGAAAATGTTAGAGGAAAAAAAAAAGTAAAATAAAGTGTGTTCTCAGCTCCAAAAACATTGAATTCTTAAAGTCTTTTCTTTTTTTCCAGCTGACACTCTGATTGCAAGAATTATTATTATTATTATTATTTTTGAGACAGAGTCTCACTGTGTTGCCTGGGCTAGAGTGCTGTGGAGTCAGCCTAGCTTACAGCAACCTCAAACTCCTGGGCTTAAACGATCCTCCTGCCTCAGCCTCCCAAGTAGCTGGGACTACAGGCACTTGCCACCATGCCTGGCTAATTTTTTTTTCTATTTTTAGTTGTTTGGCTAATTTCTTTTTACTTATAGTAGAAATTTGGTTTCGCTCTTGCTCAGGCCGGTTTTGAACTTCTGAGCTCCAGCAATCCTCCCGCCTCAGTCTCCCAAAGTGCTAGGATTACAAGCGTGAGCCACCATGCCCAGCCTTGCAAGAATTCTTAAAGTCTTTATTGATATGATTCTATTAGGCATAAAATTTGAATAAGCTTGCTGAAGTACTTCTACAAAGACTGCTAATCATTTTTAGTAGTTGATGACAAAAGATTTTTGAGAATTCCCAAGCTATTAATGTGTAAAATAAAAATAAAATCCTAAGCCTCCCCATCTACTGAACAGACTAAACTCCCTGTTGGCCAAGGGCACCTCAGAAAAAATCTTAAAACTGACTTCCCAGCCATGAAGAGAAGGAAGGTAGGTCATGCCTCTTGTTACCCTCTCCCTCTTGGAGTTTTGACACACCAACACTCACGCTAAAGTAGACATCATAAGAATGATAAAACAGACTCTTTATAGAAATAAGATTCCAAATCACAAACAGTACTTAAGGCCATCTAAGACAAAGGTTAAATCATGCCTGTAGGCCATCAATTTGCATAACAGATCACTCTGAGTTGATATATTGTGGCTTGTTCTTAGTAACATTTCTCTCTTCTGATTCTAAGCCTTTAGACAAAGCTTTATTTCTTAACCAATTATAAATCGAAGACTTTCTGAACCCACCTATAACCTGTAAGTCCCCACCTTTTCCAGCCAAACCAATGTATGCCTTCCATATACTGATTTACGATTTTATCTGCAATTCCTGTCTCCTTAAAATGTATAAAACCAAACTGTAACCTGAATGCCTCAGAACCACTTACTCATCACGGCTTCTTGGGTTTGCGAATGCCCAGGCTATGGTCACTCGCATTGGCTCAGAACAAACCTCTTTAAATTATTTTACAGAGTTTTTTTTTTTTTTTTTTTTTAAGGTTCAGGGTAGAGAGGGGTGGCTCATGCCTGCAACCCAAGCACTCTGGGAAGATTGCCTGAGGCCAGGAGTTCAAGACCCAGCTGGGCAACATGGAGACCCAGTCTCTACAAAAATACACATATATGTTAGCTGGGCATGGTGGCATGCACCTGTAGTCCCAGCTATTTGGTAGACCTAGGCAGGAGGATCGCTTAACCCCAGGAGTCTGAAGGCTATGATGACACCACTACATTCAAGCCCAGGCAACAGAACCAGACCTGGTCTCAAAACAAACAAACAAGAAAAGCAATTCCAAGGTTCAAAGTTCCTTTGAGAATACACAATAAAACACTTGTTCTAAATCTCATTCTGCTTTGCACAAAATGTTAATGATACCATTAAATATGCTATTTTGTATGTCTTGCACATCAGACATTTAGCTATGTAAAAACATGCATGCTTGACAGCACAGGATGATAAATAACACTGAACTTCTGCTTTGATTATCTGGCTAAAGATATCTGCATCTCATATCCCCTAACAACAAAATGAATGTGATTGAGAAAAAAATCATATAGAATGGAAAAATCAGTAAATGAAAGAAAAATAAAATAGTCATTCAATTGCTACAGACAATAGAACAAAGTAATGGCTCTGAGTGATATGAGAATCAGAAGAATAGGATGTTTTGTTCATACCCCCCAAGTTGGTGTTTAGTGAATAATTATAGCCTAGAATTTCATTTATAGAATTAATGTTTATAAGCAGAAATTCAGTACGTTATTTTTCATCATACTTAAGATGCTAGATATTTAAATTAACTTGCCATGTATTTAAATTTATAAAATTGAAATTTATCACACAAATACAATTGTGCTCAGTTGGAAAAAAAAAAAAGAAATTTAAATTTAAAGGAAGGGCTAGCCATTATTAAATGTTAAAAAAAAAAGAGTACCTGAACAAAGGAAAGTTTTAATATTATACTCTGTAGATAACAATATCAATATACGAAGACTTATTAAAAGTAGTTTATTGGTACCCCCTGAAAAAGTAACTACAATGATGTATTTTAGGAGTGAATATACTCTTTATATGACACCTACTGCAAAGTTCTTCCTATCATTTTATTACTGGGCAGATATTGAAACCAGTGTACAGATGAGATGCAGATGAAAATTCACACACAATTTTTATCATCTTGCAAGCCAATTATATACATCTCCATTGCAATGTTTCCAGATAAAAGGTTTACAGACAAATTTTTACCAAATGATTGTGTAAAACATAAGTTACTTGCAAAAATATGTTAGAAATTAGAAATATAAGGGAAGAATCTTAAGTCTGCTTCTGAAATATTCAGAGAACATTTTCAAGAAAAGTACAAAGCTTCAGATTGTGGCATATAATCAAAAGAGAATCAAAGTATCTGAGAACAGGAATACAAAGAAAATGCTAAACAAAAATATTAAATAAAATTAAATATATAGACAATTAAACCAAGCATTTTATTTTGGTGGGGAGAGGACAAGTTCTCTAAAGGGCTTGAGAAAATACACACATAAACCAAGCATTTTAATAGAAAATCACCAAATATTTCCTTTTCAAAAGCAGACCATAATGGCTTTTCTTAAATTACTACCATCAGTGCTAGACTTGAATTTTGTATTCCAAACTGAAGCCCAAGCTCTATTCTCATTCTCCTCATATTATCCTCATTGTGATCAAGCATAAGCCAAAATATATTACTAAAAGAAGTTTAATTCCTTGAGAAAATATTGTAACAAAACAACAATAATAATAATATAGAAATTATCATGTGATATAAACTTTCACCACCAAAAAGCTCTTCTTGCTATTTATTCATGTATATATGTTTTAGAGATAGGATCTTACTGTCTCCCAGGCTGGAGTGCAGTGGCATCATCATAGCTTGAACTACTAGGCTCAAGTGATACTCCTGCCTCAGCCTCCCATGTAGCTAGGATTACAGATTCCAGCCACTGCACCAGCCTCTACTTGCTATTTAATCTAAAGTAAGGAACAAACAAAAGGTGCGAATTTGTCCTAGTTATTAGCAGCAGAGGACAAGAAGTCTTCAGGTTCTTTTTTATACTTATTTCATTCCTGACTTAAAAAAAACAAATCACTGCAATAGCACATATATAATTTAATCCATAGTTTTTCTCTCAGGATTTCTCCCCATCTCTAACTAGTTGTGAAAAGAGGTACAATTTACAACTATGTACCCAGTGATTTTGACTCACAAAGTAAGGTTAGACAGGAAAAGAGCTTCTCTTTCACCATAGATTCAACCTTGTCTCCCTATTAACGAACTTATAGGGCCTTTAATTCTGATGTCTCCCCCCAAATCTTCATTCGTTTCCATACAGCTGTATCATAGAATTAATAATGTGCACTTACTGAGCAGTCTATATATGAGCATCTCTGGAGTGATTTACAATCATTAAAATGAAATCAAAGATACAGACAGACAACCATAAAAAGCAGTTTGAGAATTAGTGAGTCAAAGTGATGACATTTAGACTTAATTCTCTGGGACTAAAGAAGCTATGCCTTCAAACAATTTGGTTCAATAATGACTTTTTCCATTAGCAAGATCAACAAAGAAATGAGAAACATTCACATTCACCATACCTCATTATGTACATGATTAAAACAAACCACAATACAGATGCAAGCAGATATCCCTTACATTCTACACTATAAGAGAAAGTGAACTGTTCAATCAGCCAAATGCAGCACTGATTAGAGAAGTTCCCACTACATAATGAAAGCAAGAATTGAGGATGAACCTGATTAAACTAATTACGGTAGTTTTAATCTTTCTGGCACATTTATAGCAGAGGCTGCACAGTCCAATAGAAGAGATCTGCTTCTCCCCTCCATTTAAGGGAGTGTATGCTTCCATAACAGAAGTTATTTTGGGAAAAGAGTGGCACCTTGTTTTATATTCAAAGCTTTAGGACAGATCAAAGCCCGTTAGCATTTGTTTTGTGTATGTAAATGAAGAAAAAAAGGCTTTCCTAAAATGTAAAAATCCAGGATAATTTACATAATTGCTGCTGCCATGGAGAAGCTGGGCTTTGTGCCAACTGTTCTCTACTACAAAATAACTCCAGTTCAAGCAGCTTCCAAAGTAAACAATCAAAATAAAGGTAAGAAAACAGAATCCATCATAGCAGGACTTAGAGATATCTATATACAATCAGGTCTTCTTGCTTGAATAGCTTTTGTCAACAAGAAATTAGGAGTGGAAGGGTAGCAGTGGGATAATGTAGACTTGCATTCTGGACCTTTTTGTAGTTAGCATAAGAGAAAAATGCACTCAGAGATGGCAGGCAGCCCACAGAGCACAGGTAATATGAGAAACACAACACCTCATAGTACTAATGATAAAATTCTTTCACTTGGGCTCATCTGGTACCCCATTTTAGGGGATAATCATTAAGATGTATTAAATGCTTTCAAAAGGTGCTTGACAACTAAAAATATTTTCTTAAACTAAGAGCATATTCCCTTGTTTTTAAATGGAGATACTATAGACAGCTTAGTTTACCACTTGGTGTAGTCATAAAATACTTGAAAGTTTTTGTTTGACATTTTATAAGATGAATGTGTTTTATAAGGGCAGTCTCCAAAGGTGTTCTTTAACAAAAAATCCATGAAATAGCTACATGTAGTAGCATTACTAATAATAACACTAACTTCTTCAAAATAGGAAAAGTACAGATTGTTTAAGTAGACATAAAAGTTTAACCATAGATTTTTAGCAAATGAACAAAGAGAAAATATTTGAGCAGTTCAGTTATAACAGTATATTTAAAAACAACATCTTTGGGCTATGGAAATAAATCTTTATATTCTCAAACTACATTTTAAGGATTCTGTTTTTGGTAGTGATGATGGTATTTGTTTTATGTTTACAGATCTTACCTTCAGTCTTATTGAACTGTTTTTAAAGCATTTTCTGTGTTGATCATGCAAAAACTAAAAAGATCACCCTGACACTCAAGGAGCCATCACTAGTAAAAGAAAGAGATAAATATTAATAATTATGATACAACGTGCTATATGTTAAAAACAGAAATATATGCAATGAAAGCAAAGAGGATAGAGTAACTAACTGCCCGAAAGGCAGAGAAAATGTTTAGCTGAGTTTTTCTACTCTCTCATCCTCCTTCTTTTCTCTATTACAAAGTGAACCTTTTTATCCTTTTTGCTTTTTATTTAGGAATTTAGTAACCTTAAATTTACTTTTCTAATTTTTCTCTATTATCTTAGCTAATTTATTTATTTATTTTTCTAAAGACAGGGTCTCCCTTTGTCACCCAAGCTGGAGCACAGTGGCATGATCATAGTTCACCATAACCTTTAACTCCTGGGCTCAAGTGATCCTCCTGCCTCAGCATCCCAAGTAGCTGGGACTACAGGTGCATTCCACCACTCCCAGCTAATTTTTCCATTTTTTAAATAGAGGTGGGATCTTGCTATGTTGCTCAGGCTGGTTCCAAACTCTTTGCTTCAAGCAATCTTCCTGCCTCAGCTTCCCAAAGTGCTAGGTATGAGCTGCCACACCCAGCTGGTAATTTAAGTCTTGAAGTTGAGACAAACAGAAGAAGAAAAAAAAAGACACTAAGTATGTTTAGGAGAATTTCTACTTGTTTGATAATTCCTAACTGTCATAATTGCCCAAATCATCATAATCAACAAACAGCGTAAAAAGAAGTTACCAAAGCTCCCCTGCCTTTGGCTTGTAATTTTCAGTATCTGCTTTTGATTTCTTCTGCAGTCTTTTGGAGCCCCCTACCCATAAAATCAAGTAATGAATGAGGAACTACAGGATAGTTATACTCAGCAATTTTGCTAAAAAATGGGAAGGTGGGGTTCAGAAGCAGGTTCCATGTTGTTTCATTATTTTTCCTGTGAAAGTTACTACCAAATCCTGCAGAAAGATGTAAGGATCATCTTTCTGCTTTCACATATATTCTCAGATGTTAGTGATTCAATGTAACTTGGCTAAAAATAGCTAAAATATTCTAGTGTATATATCTACCATCTGTGCATTTTTGTCAAAATGCTTTTGTATACCTCCTAAACGCTTACTTCCTAATATAGAACTTTTTATTGCAAGCTTGTATACTTGACTTGAGATGTCTTCCAAAAATGAAGGTAAAATATATATACTAATCATATATACCTCTCTTTTTTTTTTTTTTTTTTTGAGACAGAGTCTCACTTTATTGCCCAGGCTAGAGTGAGTGCCGTGGCGTCAGCCTAGCTCACAGCAACCTCAAACTCCTGGGCTCACGCAATCCTGCTGCCTCAGCCTCCCAAGTAGCTGGGACTACAGGCATGTGCCACCATGCCCGGCTAATTTTTTCTATATATATTAGTTGGCCAATTAATTTCTTTCTGTTTATAGTAGAGATGGGGTCTCGCTCTTGCTCAGGCTGGTCTCGAACACCTGAGCTCAAACGATCCGTCCACCTCGGCCTCCCAGAGAGCTAGGATTACAGGCTTGAGCCACCGTGCCCGGCCTATATATACCTCTCTTAACTCTTGACATTAGGCATTTGTTGGTGTAAATTGACAGTCATTTGTAATAAAAAGGCAAAGATTATTCAGTAGGCCTTAGATGATGGCCTCTTCTTTTTCTTTTCTTTTTTCTTTTTTTTTTTTTTTGAGACAGAGTCTCACTCTGTTGCCCAGGCTAGAGTGCCATGGTGTCAGCCTAGCTCACAGCAACCTCAAACTCCTGGGCTCAAGCAATCCTCAGCCTCCCAAGTAGCGGGGACTACAGGCACGCGCCACCATTCCCGGCTAATTTTTTTTTTTCCTCTATATGTTTTTAGTTGACCAATTAATTTCCTTCTATTTTTAGTAGACACAGGGTCTCGCTCTTGCTCAGTATGATCTTGAATTCCTGAGCTCAAACAATCCACCACCTCAGCCTCCTACAGTGCTAGGATTACAGGCGTGAGCCAGCACGCCTGGCCTTTCTATTTTTTAATCTGGGGGTTGGGGAAGGTAGATAATATTAGACATAAAACTAGTTTCCTTTTCTTCTTGCAAGATAACTTTTAATTGTTATTTCTTAAAGTGGTTGGTTTAAAAAACATATACACAAACAGATAATCTTTAAACAGACCAGCAACACCCAAGGGTTAAGCTAAACTTTGCCATTTATATCCTGGAACCCCAATATGCCTCACTTCTATTCCTTTTTTAATAGTTAAACCTCTGCAACTCATCTTTAAACCTGATCTCTAATTCCACCTGCTTTTGTGACCTCAAGAAGCTCTACAAATCTGCTCCAATGTTATTCCTGCTTGGCCTCCTTTTTTGTTTGTTTGTTTTGGTTTGGTTTTTCTTTTGGAGATAGGGTCTTGCTTGTTGCCTGGTGATGAGGACATTAGCATCATCATAGCTCACTACAACCCCAAACTCTTGGGCTCATGCAATCCTCCTGCCTTAGCCTCCTGCATAGCTGGGACTAAGGGACATGCCACCATGTCCAGATAATTTTGTCTATTTTTTTGTAGAGACAGGGTCTTGCTATGTTACTCAGGGCGGCCTTGAACTCCTGACCTCAAGCAATCATCCTGTCTCAGCCTCCCAAAGGGTAGGATTACATGTGTGAGCCACTGTTCCTGGCTCCGGCATGACTTTCACTCCTGCCTGAAGACCAAGTTCACTATTAATTGTGTACATATTTATAAAATAAAAGTCAGGCATTGTATCATCCATAAGATTTAACATTACAGTTCTAAGTGATATGGTATTTGTCAAATAGAAAAGTGTTCCAAAAAATCAATTTTAACTTTTAATTTTTCCTCTAAGAGAAATAATATTACCATAAAGGAGGACCACAGACTTTAGAAAAAGATGTGTATGGTCATGTAATTCTTATTTTAAAATTCTATAAAGCTAAGAGCACTACATCACACCTTTAGAAGTAAAAAATAAATAAAATGAAAAAATAATTTTAAAATAATTTTATAAAAAAAAAAGCTAAAAGCAACAATATACACAGAACATGATTTAAAAAATGAAACAACCCACTTTGTAAATCAGGACAAGGAAGAGTCAACCCAAGATCTGTTAAGAAGAAAGAATAGAAAAATACTGAGGCAGTCTTTTCCAAAGTTTTTTAATGCAACACAACAGGCTGATTTTTTTCCTCCATTCTTTACATTTTCTTAGTACTCACACTAAAAGGCTGTCAAATTCTTGTTTTATAGCACAACTGACAAAACCCTGTGAGACATCCTAAGTGTGCATTTGTCCTTTTTTATTTACTTTGTCCCCAAAACCCTTCTCACTCCAGCAAATCCTAACAAAGTTGTCAACATCTAATTTTATTTTTATTTATTTATTTATTATTATTATTATTATTTAGACACAAGGTCTTGTTCTGTTTCACAGGCTGGAGTGCTGAGGTGTGATCATAGCTCACTGCAACCTCAAACTCTAGGGCTTAAGCAATCCTCCTGCATCAACCTCTCAAGTAGCTGGGCCTACAGGCATGCCTGGCTAATTTTTTTTTGTTATTTTTGGTGGAGATGGGGTCTTGCAATATTGCCCAGGCTGGTCTCAAACTCTTGGCCTCAAGTAATCCTCCCTTCTCCGAGTTGCCAGGATTACAGGCATGAGCCACCATACCCAACTTTTCAACACCTAATTTTATATATAAGCTCCTTTTTGCATATTCTCTTGTTCATGGCCTTCTCTCAGTGATTCTGTGATTCACATGAACACTCCGTATTTCTATTATGGCAGTTATGACATTACAGCATAATTACTTGTTTACGGCACATGGGAAAATGAATTAATCAAAGAATGCTGTGAGCCTACACTAGACATTATATCCAAAATTAAGTGATATAAAACTTGACCCTCTTTTGTGTAGTAAGCACAAAGCAAATATTAGCCCTTTTGAATAGTTATCTTAGGTGTAAAAAACACAATAAAAATACAAATTTAAGTTGATGAAAATGTTTAAAATTTGTGATGGTTGCACAACTCTGTATATACTTAATACACTGAATATACTAAAAAACCTGAATTTTACATTTTAAAAGGATAACTTTTATGGCATTTGAATTTTATCAATAATGCATATACATTTTATCTAAAACTGGGCTAACCTAACACAGGGTACAATTTAAAGGGACTACTTTATCTAGAAAATCTAATACACTATTGCTATCTAGCAGAAACATCAAGAAAGGAAAGTGAAAACCTAGGTAATATCAAACCAATATTTTTCCAACAATTCCATTTCAAATCACTGGAATTTGCAGCAATTTAAAATTACTAGGCAAACCATCCACACTGAGCAAGATTATTTTCATTATTATTATTTCATTATTTTCATTATTATCGAATTATTTAAGAATCTATATTAATCTACCAGTTCTATAGTTTAATAAAATTTCAGCACAACAGGCCTCAAGTAATTTTAATGTGGGCTCTAATAATACTCTACATGGTTGGTCTGAAGGTGGTGAGTTATCTCACTTGATTGTTCAGTCAGTTACAGATTCCTTGTTCTACTACTTTCCCCCCTTCTCACTATTGCACCTGACTAGTCTTAAAAATAGTAGTAACTAGTCTTAAAAATAATAACAGTGATTCTGTATAAAAATCACTAAAATTCAAACTTACTTCTTTAATAAACTATTTCTTAAACAATCTAATGAGTTGGCACAGATCTTTCTTTTCTAAACAGAAAAAGATCTTTCTTTTCTATCTTTTGGAAGATAGTTTTGGGTACGTATAATTATGGCTATAAATTTCATTTATAATTCATTGGGTTCATTAAATTTATTCATAAAGACTAAAGTAACATCAAATAAACTATCCAGTGACAAAATGTTAGTCAACGCAGCACCAAATTTCAATGCTATTTTGATCTAATTTGCAATCAGTACACAGTGGTAGTGAAATATCCCCCGCCCCATCCTTTTCTGTTCACACAAGTTTCAGTTTTTAATCATCTGCTATAGGAAACAGATGTTTTGGCTTTTTTCCTTTGTCACAAAAGCATATTTTTTGGCTTAGTATACTAAGAGTGTACACTAAGTATACACTCATTTATAGATGGACTATGCTGCTCAATTTCAAAACTGGAATTTACTTTAAAAACTGGAAAGGACTGTACATTACTTCGTCTCCTTTTAAGTTAGTGTGTGATAAATATAAGTAAATATTATGACTTCCATTTCTATTTTCACTTTCTAAAATACTGCTATATTAGAATGTACCATTCTGACAACTTATGAAATGGCACAGATACTACATAAAGTTGCAAGAAAGCCAACACAAATTTTTAGAAAAAATTTCCAAGAAAGTTTTTCTTTCACATTAGAAGGCAAAAAGAAGACAGGAAAACCTGTTATAAAATTAACAGTGAACATATTGCTAATAAAACAATCAGGGGATTCTCACTTCTAGTAATATAGCAGGCTAAATACTGTGACAAGTCTTCTATCACAGCAAAATAACTTAAACCAGCATAAAATATAATGTTTATTGTACTGCTGGCCTCATAAGAAAAATCTCCAAGGAGACCAAAAGAAAACAAAAGGGGTTGACCTAAATAGGCATGATAGTCCAGAGGGTAAATGCACCAAACCATGGCCTAGAGGCAAAACCGAGACCCCTAAAAGATGTTAGTAACATACCCTAACTCTTGGCAAAGCAAAGTCAAAGCCTCTCAAGAAGTCATCATCAAACTAGGCTCCAAGTGCAACCACAGATTTAAAAAAAAAAACTATATGCAAACCTTATAATCAGTTGGACAAGTTCTAGAAAAAAAATCGTTTTCACTGAAATTGCATTAAGTTTATAAATTAATAAGAATGAGTTATGAGGAAGGATTAGTTCTACTTTAAAACAAAATAATTAAAACTGTATCATGCTGGCAAATAAATAGAAACATGAGTTACACAACATGGAAAATCAGATCAGACTGAAGTACATAAGGAAATTCAGTGTAGTTTCCCAAATTAGAGGGGTAAAGATGGACTTCTTAGTAACAGTGTTGGGGAAACTGTATAGTTATCTGGAAAGAGACAGAGGTAGATCCATAACTCATAAACCATAATAAACTCCAAATGAATCAAAGATGTATATGTCAAAAATGAAACACGTCGGGCACAGTGGTAGGCGCCTATAATCCCAGCTACTGGAGGAGAGAGGCTGAGGCAGAAGAATCACTTGAGCCCAGAAGTTCCAGGCTGAGAGTGAGAGTGAGTGAATGAGAGAAAGAGAGAGACTGACTCTAAAAGAACTACAAAAAAACATGAAGAGATCTTTTATAAACTTGGAGTGGACAAGGCCTTTCTAATGATAAATAAAAATTCAGAAGCCTTAAAAGGAAAGATTCATAAATTAGGTAAAAAACCAAACGCTTCTGCATGGCAAAATAACATAAAGAAACTTTAAGACAGGCCGGGCGCGGTGGCTCAAGCCTGTAATCCTAGCTCTCTGGGAGGCCAAGGTGGGCGGATCGTTTGAGCTCAGGAGTTCGAGACCAGCCTGAGCAAGAGCGAGACCCCATCTCTACTATAAACAGAAAGAAATTAATTGGCCAACTAAAATATATATAGAAAAAAATTAGCCGGGCATGGCGGCACATGCCTGTAGTCCCAGCTACTTGGGAGGCTGAGGCAGCAGGATTGCTTGAGCCCAGGAGTTTGAGGTTGCTGTGAGCTAGGCTGACGCCACTGCACTCACTGTAGCCTGGGCAATAAAGTGAGACTCTGTCTCAAAAAAAAAAAAAAGAAACT
>VSMD01023034.1:0-18684 GCA_008750895.1 Mirza zaza | reverse complement strand
TTTTGAGACAGAGTTTCACTTTATTGCCCAGGCTAGAGTGAGTGCCGTGGCATCAGCCTAGCTCACAGCAACCTCAAACTCCTGGGCTCAAGCAATCCTGCTGCCTCAGCCTCCCAAGTAGCTGGGACTACAGGCATGTGCCACCATGCCCGGCGAATTTTTTCTATATATATTTTAGTTGGCCAATTAATTTCTTTCTATTTATAGTAGAGATGGGGTCTCGCTCTTGCTCAGGCTGGTCTCGAACTCCTGAGCTCAAACGATCCGCCCACCTCGGCCTCCCAGAGAGCTAGGATTACAGGCTTGAGCCACCGCGCCCGGCCAAATATTCCTTTTTTTTTGAGAGACAGAGTCTCACTGTGTCACCTGGGCTAGAGTGCAGTGGTGTCAGCCTAGCTCAACTTCAAACTCCTGGACTCAAGCAATCCTCCTGCCTCGGCCTCCCAAGCAGCTGGGACTACAAGTGCATACCACCATACCCAGCTAATTTTTCTATTTTTAGCTGCCCAGCTAATTTTTTCTTTTCTTTTTTTTTTTTTTAGACAGAGTCTCACTCTGTTGCCTGGGCTAGAGTGCCATGGCATCAGCCTAGCTCACAGCAACTTCAAACTCCTGGGCTCAAGCAATCCTTCTGCCTCAGCCTCCTGAGTAGCTGGGAATATAGGCATGCATCACCTTGCCCGGCTAATTTTTTCTATATATATATTAGTTGGCTAATTAATTTCTTTCTATTTTTAGTAGAGACAGGATCTCACTCTTGCTCAGTCTTGTCTCAAACTCCTGACCTCAAGTGATCCTCCCGCCTCGGCCTTCCAGAGTGCTAGAGATTACAGGCGTGAGCCACGGTGCCTGGCCCAGTTTAAAATATTTCTAATTTCTTTGTGATTTCTTCTTTGACCCATGGGTTATTTTAGAAGTATATTATTTAATTTTCAAATGTCTGGGGGTGGTGGTTCAGATATATTGTTTTTTCTACAACTGAATTCTAATTTAATTTGTTTCTGGTCAGAGAACATGCTCTGCATTATTTCAATCTTTTTATATTTATTGAGATTTATTTTATGACTCATAATATGATCTATTGTTGGGAATGTTCCACTTTTTCCATTCTTAAAAGAGAATGATTGGCCAGGCATTGTGGTTCAAACCTATAATCCCAGCACTTTGGGAGGCTGAGGCAGGAAGATTGCTTGAGGCCAGGAGTTTGAGACCAGGCTAGACAACATAGTGAGACTTCCATCTCTACAAAAAAATAAAAATGAAAATGAGATTAACAAGAGTGATTTCTTTAGTACTTCGATGGAATATTCTATAAACATATATTAGGTCAAGTTTGTTATTCAAGTCTTTTATATATTTACCGATTTTCTGTCTACTTTTCAATTACTGAATGAGGAGCGTTGGCCAGTTATAATTGTGGATTTATCTATTTTTCCTTTAAGTTTTGTCAGTTTTTGCTTTATCTATTTCAAAGCTCTGTTATTGTGTTCATACATATTTGGGAATATTGTTTTTTCTGGATACATAGAACCCTGTATCATTGTGGAATGCTCCTCTTTTTCTCTGTCAATCTTCCTTTTTCTGAAATCTGTTCGTTCTGATATTGACATGGCTATGTCAGCTTAACTAATGTCAGTGTCTGTGTGGTATATCATTTCCAGCTGGTCACACCCACCGATATATGTCTTTATATTTAGGTGGCTTATGTGCATGGTACATAGCTGAATATTGCTCTTACTGATTCTGAAAACCTCTGCATTTTAACTGGAGTTTTTGCATTTTAATGGAATTTATGTCTACCATCTTACTCATGTTGCTATTTGCTTTGTATTTTTCCATTTATTCTTTGTTCTTTGTTTTTTTCTTGATTACTTTTGGAAGTCCTGTTTTTTAGGATTCCATATTTTTGTCCTCCGTTGTGTTATTAGTCCTGCCAAGTCCTTTTTTGTTTCATTTTTGTTCTTCTACAGTTTGTGATATGCAGCTTTAATCATCTCCGCCAACCTTTGAACGATGTACCGCCTCTGTGTAAATATGAAGCTTACATAAGATTTCACTTTTATGTATGTCATAAACACCACCATGCATTGTTATTGTTTTAGCTTTAACAATTATTTAAAAAATAAATTCTAAAACTAGCAAAGGGTCTTTCATATTTACCCAGACATTCATATTTCTGGCTCTGATTCCCTCTTGTAGACAGAGTTCTCAGCTGGTATTCTTTTCATTCCCCATGGGCTGTTCAGCTCCCAGTTCCCGATCCTCCTGCCTGGCTTTGTAGATTTCATGTCATTCGTACTCTTCTTGGTACTTAGCAACAAGTGGAGCCCATAGAAGATTTCTGAGGATCCTCCTCAGAGTTCTCTACTCAGCGGGACCACCCTCTAGTGCACCAGGAGCAAGCCAAGTGTTTGTGGGGTGCTCCCTTCTCCAGGGACCCCTGCTCTCTGCTACCTGTGGCCCGATGCCTAAAAGCAGCTGCTTTGCACATTCTGTCCACTTGTCCAGCCTGGTCTCTGTCACTCCACCAAAGCTGGAAGCGTCTCGGCTGTGGCTTTTTACAACATGCCTTGGTGAGTGCGTGGACGACCCCCCTGGGGCTGTGATGTGGAGTCCAGCAGGGGCTGCTGCTCACTCCTCAGGGCTGACTCCCGGCATTGCAGCCCAGAGCAGGTGGTGGGGGGCATCCCCAGGGGCATTTTAACAGCAAAATCTAAAGCTTTTGTGATTTGAGGATGGCAGTGAGGCCTGAGCCTGAGGTGCAGTTCTGACCACCCGGTTTGGCTCAGGGAAGAGAAGTTGGGTTGCAGCCACGGTCTTTGGCCATGGCAGGTGAAGGGGCGGGCAGGCTGGAGCCTGGGTGGGGAATTGCGTGTGGATGGACGAGCGTTCCCTCCCTCTGGCAGAAGCGCAGCATCCTCAGGCCGTTGCCCAGCAGTCACTGCACTTTTGCACAAACTCATCTGTAGCTCAGTCCGCCACCTGGCTCCAGAGCCATCATCCAAGATTGCCTCAGACAATGGGACTTCCCTCCCTGGGAACTTAACATCTCAGTGGAGCCACCAGGCAGCTCCTTGGAGCACAACCATCTATATAACAAATGAAGGCAGCAGTTGCTGAGAATGACACCTCAGGTAAAGCCCTGTAGGGGGCTGGCCATGGCAGGATTTGGTGAGCAAACCTGTGGAGTGAGCCCACAGAGGAGCAAGCAGGGCTCGGGGCAGCCAACAGTGCTCTGTGCCTCAGCTCTGTGTCCAAACTGACAGAACACTGAACAAATCGGTGTCGTGATGGGAGGTCCCCAGCCACGCCTCACTGTACCCCGGGAGGCTCCCTGGTTTAGGGTTTGGCCTGGGGTGTTGAACCCCAGCCTCTTCCAGGCCTGTAGGGTGGGCTCGGTGGGCAGAGGCACGGGGTCTGCGGCCACTATGCAGGAGGGAGGACAGGCCCCTGGAGATGCCCGCAGTGGTGAAACTTGGGCCTCCACTGACCTTCCTTAGTGCTCTGTCCTGCGGACACAGGCTCAGCTGGTGTAGCGAACATCAGCTTTTCCGCTGAAAGTGGCTCCCGTGACCCGGACCTTGACTCCTTCATCACAGCCACAATAGTCTCTGGCAGTGGCTCAAAGCCTGGCCCCCCAACACCTCGGAGCCAAGTCCTCCCACCAACGGGCCCTTGTTCTGCCTCCTCCCTGGGAAGATGTCCACACCTGCCCAGCCAGCCTCTCCTCAGAGCCTTGGGGCTACCCGGGGGCACCGGGAGGGGAGGTGACAGCCAAGGCAGTGGCCTGAGGGCGGCAGATGGCAGCTTTACCCACTAGGGCTCATTGTTGAGGGTCTGCACGCAGCAAGGTGATTAACGATCACACGTGTGAGGAGTGCAATTTCAGGAGATGTGGCCAGGGCCTACAGAGCCATCTCCATGATCAAGAGAGTGAACATATCCAGTCCCCAAAGTTTCCGGGTGCTCCCTGGGACCCCTGCCTGTTAGGGCCTAGGGCCCATAGATAGCCAATAACCAGCCATTAGCTTCTACATTATGCCTTCTTGGTTGCTTAGGTAAGTGAGAGATTTTTAGTTGACCCTTATCTGACTCTATACCCGCTATCCTGACTCTGCTAGTGTGATTAAGTTTAAAAACTAAGGAGAAGGGTGGTGGTGCATGGCACAACTGCCCAAAAAACATAGCCTCTAGGCCAGGGTCGAAGCATCCTGGACCCCTGAGGCGCCTGACATGCTTTGTGTACCCAGTGGAATGCGTTCTGGCTTAGATCACAGGATGCAGGATGTATTTCAACTAAGATTGATGTTGTCCGTAAATAAAGATACTTCAGAGGTGTCCTTTCTGCTAAATCTTAGCTGCAGCTGGTGACTCCTACAAAACCCATCTCAAGGCTCCAACCCCCACATTGTGCTAAAACAAGATAAGATTGTAAGATTAATGCTTTCTCTGCTTCTGTAAAAGTGCTTGCTCATCAGTTTTAGAGTGTGTTTTTTGCCTTTAAAAGGAGGCTGTTTTTCCATTCTCATCACTACTTTCTGTGCCTGCCACTCTGCAGGACAGGAGTAGTCCTGGCCAGTAAATAAAGACTCACAGTTTGGCCCAATTTGGTTTCTAAGGTGGTCTTTTCCCACACTTTGGACCGCCCACTGCCCCAGACGGCCACTGATCTGCTTCCTCTCTCCGAAGCCTGCAGCACACGCTCTGGGATGTCACGCACATGGAAAGTACACGTCACACCCGGTGCTTTCTTTGACCTGGCTCCTTCCTGCGAGCAGGATGCTTCACGTGGAGACAGCCGCGCTGGCGCGTCGCCACCCGGGCCTCTGCTGCCGAGCAGGAGCCCGCTATCCACCCACCGTGCTGGACACGGGCTGTGTCCGCGTGCAGGTCTGTGCGACAGGCGCTGCCACTTCTCCTGGCTGCCTCGGTAGGAGTGGGCTTGCCGAGGTGTGCAGTAAATTCCTATTTCACTCCTTAGGAAACTGCCAAACCGGTTTCCAGTGGGGCTGCGCCTTTCCGAAGTCCCCCCGCAGCGCTCGGGGTGGGTTTCTCCACACGCCCCACAACGGACGCTTGGTCTTGTTGCACTTTTTGATTCCAGCCTTCCCGGCGGCTGTGAAGGCCTCTCTTTTGGTTTTTATTTTTCAATTTTTAATACAAAGAAAGAATTTTTAATATGACACGTCTTGTTGGGAGAATGGGAGAAGCCGCCTCAAATCCAACCCGTCTCTCAGACTAGCAGAGATCATGGACTTTTTTTTTTCTAACATCAGTATTGCCTTTATTTATTTATTTTTATTTCAGCATATTATGGGGGTACGAATGTTAAGGTTACGTATATTGCCCATGCCCTCCCTCCTCCAAGTCAGAGCTTCAAGCATGACCATCCCCCAAACGTTGCTCATCTCATTCATTATGTTTGTATATACCCGTTTCCTCCCACCCCCTCCCACTCGCCCGACACTCGATAAATGTTATTCCTATATGTCCATTTAGGTGTTGATCCGTTAATACCAATTTGCTGGTGAGTACATGTGGTGCTTGTGTTTCCATTCTTAAGATACTTCACTTAGTAGTATGGGTTCCAGCTCTATCCAGGAAAATATAAGAGGTGCTATATCACCATTGTTTCTTAAAGCTGGATAGTACTCCATGGTATACATATACCACATTTTTTCTTTTTTTTTTGAGACAGAGTTTCACTTTGTTGCCAAGGCTAGAGTGAGTGCCGTGGCGTCAGCCTAGCTCACAGCAACCTCAAACTCCTAGGCTCAAGCAATCTTACTGCCTCAGCCTCCCGAATGGCTGGGACTACAGGCATGCGCCACCATGCCCAGCTAATTTATATATATATATATATATGTATTAGGTGGCCAATTAACTTCTTTCTATTTATAGTAGAAATGGGGTCTCACTCTTGCTCAGGCTGGTTTTGAACTCCTGACCTTGAGCAATCCGCCCGCCTCAGCCTCCCAGAGTGCTAGGATTACAGACAGGCATGAGCCACCACGCCTGGCCAATATACCACATTTTATTAAACCACTCATGTATTGATGGGCACCTGGGTTGTTTCTACAACTTTGCAATTGTGAACTGTGCTGCTATAAACATTCGAGTGCAGGTGTCCCTTTTGTAGAGTGTCATTTGATCTTTTGGGTAGATGCCCAGTAGTGGAATTGCTGGTACAAATGGTAGATCTACTTGTATCACTTTAAGGTATCTCCATATTGCTTTCCACAGAGGCTGAACCAGTTTGCAGTCCCACCAGCAGTGTAGGAGTGTTCCTATCTCTCCGCATCCTCGCCAACATTTATTGCTTGGGGACTTTTTGATAATGGCCATTCTTACTGGAGATAAGTGATATCTCATTGCAGTTTTGATTTGCATTTCCCTGAGGATTAGAGATGTTGAGCATTTTTTCATGTTTGTTGGCCATTATTCTGTCTTCTTTTGAAAAATTTCTGTTCATGTCCTTTGCCCACTTTTTGATAGGGTTATTTGATTTTTCCTTGCTGATTTTCCTGAGCTCTAAATAAATTCTAGTTACCAGTCCTTTATCAGATGTATAGCTTGTGAAAATTTTCTCCCATTCTGTGGGTTGTGTTTGCTCTCTTGTCAGTTTCTTTGGCTGTGCAGAAGCTTTTTAATTTGATCAGGTCCCATTTATTTATCTTTGTTGCTGCTGTGATTGCCTTTGGGGTCTTCTTCATAAATTCTTTGCCTAGCCCAATGTCTAGAAGAGTATTTCCAACATTTTCCTCTAGAATTCCAATAGTTTCACACCTAAGGTTCAAATCTGTTACCCAGCATGAGTTGATTTTTGTGAGAGGTGAAAGGTGTGGGTCCTGTTTCAGTCTTCTACATGTGGCTATCCAGTTTTCCCAGCACCATTTATTGAATAAGGATTCTTTTTCCCAGTGTATGTTTTTGTCTGCTTTGTTGAAGATTAGTGGCTATATGAGGATGGTTTTATATCTGTGTTCTCTGTTCTCTTCCTCTAGTCAATGTCACTGTCCTTGTGCCAGTACCATGCTGTTTTAATTACTATAGCCTTGTAGTATACTTTGAAGTCTGGTAAATTGATACCTCCTATTTTGTTTTTATTGCCTAGGATTGATTTTGCTATATGGAGTCTTCTCTGGTTCCATATGAAGTGTAAAATTATTTTTTGTATATCTGTGAAAAATGATGGTGGTATTTTAATAGGGATTGCATTGACTCTGTAGGTCACTTTGGGTAGTATAGACATTTTAACAATGTTGATTCTGCAGACCCATGAGCATGGTATATTCTTCCACCTGTTTACATCCTCTGCTATTTCCTTCTTCAGTGTTTCATAGTTCTCCCTGTAAAGGTCTTTTACCTTCTTAGTTAACTATATTCCTAGGTACTTTATTTTCTTTGTTGCTATTTTGAAGGGAATTGAGTCTTTGATTTGGTTCTCACTTGTACTGTTGTTGGCGTATATGAATGCCTCTGATTTCTGTGTATTGATTTTGTAGTATCTGCTGCCTTCAGGAAACACATCTAACCTGCAAGGATGCAGTTAGACTAAAGGTAAAGAGGTGGAGAACAATATTTCAAGCAAACGGAAGCCAAAAGAAAGCTGGTGTGCCGGTGCTGATTACAGATTACTTAGTTTTTAAATTAACAAAATAAAAGACAAAGAAGGTCACTATATAATGGTGAAGGGTACAGTTCAACAAGAAGACATAACAATTCTAAATACATATGCATCCAACCTAAGTGCACCCAGATTCATAAAGCAAACTCTACTTGATCTAAACAAATGGATAACTAACAACACCATAATAGTTGTAGACTTTAACACCCCACTGACAGCACAGGACAGATCCTCCAAACAGAAAATCAACAAAGAAATAATGGACTTAAACAGAACTCTAGAACAAATGGGCCTGACTGACATTTACAGGACATTCTACCCCAAAACCACTGAATATACGTTCTCATCAGCTCATGGGTCATTCTGTAAGATTGACTATATCTTAGGACACAAAGCATGTCTCAAACAATTTAAAAAAATAGAAATTATACCATGTATCTTTTCAGATCACAATGGAATAAATGTAGAAATCAATCCTAACAGGAGCTCTCATTTCTACACAAAGTCATGGAAACTAAACAACCTTCTGCTGAATGATCACTTCATAAATGAGGAAATCAAGATGGAAATCAAAAGATTCTTTGAACTAAATGACAAAGGAGACACAAGTTACCAAAACCTGTGGGACACAGCTAAAGCAGTCCTGAGAGGAAAGTTTATTTCCACAAATGCCTATATCCAAAAGTCGAAAAGATTACAAATAGACACCTAATGAATTGTCTCAAAGAGCTGGAAAAAGAACAGACCAAGCCAAAACCCAGCAGAAGAAGTGAAATCATTAAGATCAAATCAGAACTAAATGAAATTGACAACAGGGAAACTATATGGAAGATTAATAAAACAAAAAGTTGGTTCTTTGAAAAAATAAACAAAATTGACACACCTTTGCCTAGACTAATGAAAAGCGGAAAAGAAAAATCTCTAATAAGCTCCATCAGGAACAATAAAGGAGAAATTACAACTGATGCCACGGAGATACTAGATATAATTTATGAATACTACAAAAACCTCTATGCACACAAACTGGAAAATGTGGAGGAAATAGACAATTTCTTAGAAACACACAGCCTCTCTAGGCTCAACCAGGAAGAAACAGAATTCCTGAACAGACCACTATCAAGTACTGAAATTGAAACAGCAATAAAAAACCTTCCCCCAAAGAAAAGTCCTGGACCAGATGGTTTCACACCTGAATTTTACCACACCTACAAAGAAGAACTGGTGCCTATCCTGCAGAAATTATTCCACAACATCGAGAAGGATGGAATCATCCCCAACACATTTTATGAAGCGAACATAACCCTGATACCAAAACCAGGAAAGGATGTAACAAAAAAAGAAAACTACAGACAAATATCCCTTATGAATATAGATGCAAAAATCCTCAACAAAATCCTAGCCAATCGAATCCAGGTGCTTGCTCAGAAAATAATCCATCACAACCAAGTGGGCTTCATTCCAGGGATGCAGGGATGGTTCAACATATGCAAATCTATAAATGTAATTCACCATATAAACAGAAGCAAAAACAAAGACTATATGATCCTCTCAACAGATGCAGAAAAAGCATTTAACAAAATTCAACACCATTTTATGATAAGAACGCTCAACAAAATAGGCATAAATGGGGCTTTACCTAAAAAAGCCATATATGACAAACCCACAGCCAATATCATACTGAATGGGGAAAAATTGAAAGTATTCCTACTTAGAACTGGAACAAGACAAGGTTGCCCACTATCTCCACTTCTATTCAACATAGTGCTGGAAGTCCTTGCTACAGAAATCAGACAAGAGAGTGGAATTAAGGGCATCCAAATGGGAGCAGAAGAGATCAAACTCTCACTCTTTGCTGATGACATGATATTATACCTAGAAAACCCCAAGGATTCAACCAAGAGACTCTCTGGGGTTTACATTTCTGTTTCCTCATGACCAATGGTTCTGTGCATCTTCTCATGGCCTCCTGGCCATTTGTGCATATAGAAATCGCAGGGACAGCATAGCACCCACCCCGCAATGCTATTGGGATGTGGTTCTCCCCAAGGGAGCAAAACCATGCACTATCTTTCCTGGGTTTTCATGAGTTGGACCGCACATCGATGTGGTAAAGCCTGGATAGAGTTGGTGCCCACAGGTAGGGTTTGGCCAACAGCCCTGGGCCTTCCACACCTGTCTGGGTACTGATGTGTGTGCCTTCTCTGTCCGCATGTGTACCTGCGTGTCCACATGCTGAGCCAAGTGCCAGGGTGGAATTCTGTGGCAACATGGCGCATGGCAGCCTTTGGGCTCACTCAGTTTGGAGTTTCTTGCGACCAGGGACAGGGACTGCCTTCCTCAGCTCCCCCGCTCCATCCCTCATGATCTCACCAAGGCTGGACAGAGGACATCTGCCTTGTGCATGCCACAGCCAGTGGCTCATGCCCCTGACTGAGCACAGGGTGCGGGGGGCCGTGGTGGGTTTGCTTGCATGGGTGTCAGGGGCACAGGAAGTAAGCAGGGAGAAGGGACTCGGCTCTTGGAATGAAGGTTGAGGAGTCTGAGGGATTTGGGGTTCCATATTCAGGTCTGGGGTGAAGGGAGATGCCAGAAGGGAGCAGTCAGAGGTGCTCAAGCCAAGGCCTGAGCAGTGTCCTACCCCCAACCTGTCCCTGCTCATCCCTGGCTCCAGGGCCACCCAGAAGCCCACAGACACTGAGGTCTCCACCCTGGCCCTGGGTCAGCTCTGCAAGGGTCCCTACCCTAGGCAGGGGCCTGAGTCTGTGGTGCTGCCTGGGTTCAGCTGGGCCCTGAGCCGGAATCAGAGCGACATTGATATGAAAATCTCTGTGCCTATTTAGGTCGCTCATTATTTTTTAAAAGAGCTAAAAACAGCAGCAGATGCATAACAAACATGAAATCGTTATTCTTTTTAAACAGGGAGATCCTGTGACAGGGCTGCATGATTCAGGGCCTTTTTTAGCCCACTGTGGAAAGAGGAGTGTTAAACTGTCACTTTCTCCTTCTGAGGGACCCTCATTTTCCACCAGCCTTGGGCCCAGACAACACCTGGCCCTGCAGGGATGGACAGTGTGGGGGCCTGTGCCACAGACCCAGGCTGGCACCAGGCTCTGAGCAGCTCTGTGGGTGGCCTGAGGGGGGACCAAGGGGCAAGGCTACAGCAGAGATCCTGTGTGGAGGGCAGCAGAAAATGCCTGTGGTCAAGAGACGCAGCTGCCCACCTCTAATGAGTCCTGGTTCTAGCCTCCTATCCTCAGTGGGGACCTGGGCACCCCACTCAGATTGGGGTGTGCGTGGCATTCACCTGGGAGCCCCACTTCATGTATCCTCTGGGCCCTTTTGGGGGACAGGGTTGAGTGGGGCTCACACTATATGCCCCAACATTCTCTGCCTCCAAAGACACTCCTAAGTCCCAGCCTGCTGACTCCTGGGCCAACCTGAATCCACACCAGGTGACCCCAGGTGAGTGAGAGAGCCCTGGGCTATGTCCTCCCTTGTTAAGGTGGCTTGGAGGCCCCACCCTCTGAGTCCCTGTGCAGCAACCTCGGAGGTTAGGAGGCCCAGCAGACATTTGACCACCAGGCACCCCCATGACTCCTGCCCCTTAGGCCACCCCTGGACCTGGGCCTCCTCCCCATCTTGGACAGGCCACATGAGCGGCCAGGACACCACCTGCAGGACCACGACCCACATCTGGACACCTGTCCTGGCCCTCTCCACCAGCAGCTGAATACATACATACCCCGCCCGCCAAGCTCTCTGGCCCTTCCAGCCGCCCCTCCAGAAACCCCCTACAGGGCCCTGTTTCGTGTTTCCGGTAATAACCTGCCCCCTGTCCAGCTCCCTGGGAGCAACTGCAGGGGCCATGCACCCCAAGGCCGCAGGGACCCCAGCAGCAGCAAGTGGGTCTGTGGCTTCCACTCATGGCTCCCAAGACACTTTCTGGGCAAAACCTTTATTCTATCCAGGTCATTTGGGCTGGGATCCTGGACACAGTGACACATTCTCTGCACTTTGTTTCATGAAACCTGCCCACAGACCCACCACAGGACGCTTAGAAAGTCATTTCTGACCAAATCACTGAGTTCTCTCATCACTGTCTCCTGTCTTCCACTTGGCATTGTCCACAAATGATGGAAGCTTGTCCTTGTCAAAGTTCTGAAGCCCCAGCCATGACGCTCTGCCCATGAGTGACTGAGCAGCTGGGTACCTCCCCAGCAGGCCTTTAGAGAAATCTAGTTTTTGTTTTGAATTCCCTGAATAATAAAATCCAAGGCCCCGCCTGCATCTTGCCTGGATCCAGGGCAGCCCGGTGGGGTAGAGTGGGACAGATGCAGGTTCCAGATCCAGCATCTACCCCCAAGTCCCCCAGCCCCATGTTGGCAGCATCAGGCATCTGCTCCAGGGCTGTGTGTCTCAGCCACACACAGTGACCACAGGGCGTGTCCCTTGGCTCCAGACCCAAATCCTCATCTTTTGCTCGTGCAGCAGGTGGGGCATCCTGCTGGGATCCTAAGACCAGGCCACTGTCCCGAGGTCACCATGGAGGCCCAGGTGGCTCAGACAGCCCCAAGGAGATCAGCGGCTTTCCTAGCGGCAGTAGGGGGCCCAGCCCCTCCCCAGGAAGGTGGTGTGAGCACCGACCCCAAGTCTCCCTTTCCCTCTGTCCCTGGAGCCTTCCTTTGGCAAAGCACCTGGATGCTATGGCCCGGGGGTGGCCACAGTCCAGCTAGTTGGGACACAACAATCCAATGAAGGGAAACCCTGGGGAAGAAACAGGCCACAAGGTGCCTGAAGAGGAGCCCTGTGCACATTGGAGGCTGCAGTGGTCATCAGAAAACAGTTTAATTATGTACAGACGATCACCAGACTGATTACAAAGTGCGACATGAACACACACCTTCAGATTCAGAGACATGGCAGTGGTGTAGTCCATCAAGAGCAGTGCTCTCGAGAGGGGACAGCCACTGAACACCAAAACAAATCATAAACAGTGACAACTGCGGGAGAAACAGAATCACTTTTCCTTTGGGACAAAAAAAAAACAAAGGAAAGGAGACAACAAAAAACCAGAGGCTTTGGAATGCTTTCTCTTCTTGCACCGGGCAGGACAGCAGGGGCGGCAGGAACGGTGGCTATCTGGGGCTCAGAGCCTCTGACGTGCCACATCTGCCTCGGGCCATGGGCCCCAGTGTCAGGATCCAACATCCCAGCAACTGGCTCGCAGGTGCACACACAGCCGGAGCCTCGTGGACCTCAGAAGAGAGGCCGGGAACCCTGGTTCTCAAACTCGGACCAGGCGTCACTGAGTTCCATGAAGATCATCTTGGCGTACTGCTCATATGGCTGCCCTGCGGCCTGCGGCGACAAGTGGCACAAGAGCTTCCCCTCAAGTACCTCCCTCGGCAGGCTGGTGGGCAGGCAGGGAAGCCCCCAGGAACTTATGCAGGGATGGAGCTGGCAGGGCCAAGCTGTGTCACCACCATGGGCCGGGACCAGTGACTGCCCCTGAGGAAGGCCCCCCCCAGGTCCCAGGCCGAGCCCACTCACCTTGTCAGGGTGCACGACCAGAACTGCACGGCGGTAATGCTTCTTCACCTGCCCTGGGGTCACGAGGTCAGCCATGCCCACAGGCGTCCAGCGGCTCTCCCCGTCCCACAGCACCGTGTGCAGTGTGGACAGCAGGGCGCGGATGTTCCTTTCCTTGCCTTCGATCCAGTCCAGGATCTACAAGGGACACCATGCACGCTGAGCCCTGGGTGCCCATGGGAGGCACTGGGGGCCGCAGGCACGTCCTGAGGCTCCCAGTACCTTCCTCCTTGCTGTACGGGAAAATCGAGGCTCAAAGTAGAGGAAGCACCCAGGGCGGTGCAGTGAGCAGGGGAGAGTGCGGGCTGCAGTTTAAGCCTGGCAGCCAAAGCCCAGACCCCGACTCCTGGCCACCCTGCCAGGCTCTGCAAGGGAAGTTGCTGCCTATAACAACTGGTGTCCAGCCCACAGAGCAAGTTTCCAAGGAGGAGCTCTAGGGTCTAATGGCCCCGGCATCCCCCTGCCCATTCTCACTGAGTGCAGGGCTGAGTGGAGGATGCCCGACCCACCAGCAGGGTCCGCAGAGGCCTTACCTTACACATACGGCCCCACCACACTCCCTACCACCCCAATTCCTGCAGAGAGCCCACACCAGGACCAGGCCAGGTAGCCTCATGGTGCAGCACCCACGGGCCAGAAGGTGCCTCTGCCAGAACTGAGTGACCCTTGTCTCGGCCAGACATTCAAAACGGACATAAACCCTTTCCCTCTGGTGCAACCCCACCTGTCCCAGGGCCCAGGGGCATGACAGACAGCTCCTGGGAAGCCTGTGGCATGAAGCCAAGGCCATGGCCACATCTTGTGGCCCTGTAGACTAACCATCAACCCAGCTACAGAGCAGGACTTGGCTTGAGGCCAAAGCAGTGACACCCTGTCCACTGGGCCTTGTTCCCCCGCGGCAAGTGTCCTGGGTCAGGGTGCTCGGCACCTGCAGAGCAGTCCTGAGGGATACGCCCACGTGATGGTCTTGTTAGACACCTCCGGGGGAGAGACAGGCTGCCCCAAGTACGACCACACTAGAGGGAGTGGGGAGGAGGGCGGCCAGTGCTGAAGCCCACCCAAGTGTCCTGGCCAAGCCCTCTGGGAAACGGAGGCAGCAGGCCACAGAGGGCTAGCCTGCCCCCTTGCTCCCAGCCTCGAGCCACCTCTGTCCTCAAGGGCCTGCAGGGTCCAACTGCAGTGACATGTCCCCTGCTAGAGACGCAGGCCCCAGGAAGAGCTCAGCAGATGCCCCAGAGCCTGAGCAGAGGCCTCTGGCCCCAACATCAACACCACTGCACCTTTAGCTTGAGCGGGTCCGTGTCTCTGGCAAGGTCCTGTTTCCTCATCTCTGCGATGGTCTTTGGCCCCTTCTTGTCAGGCCTGGTGGAGAAGCCTTGATTGGACAACAGATCCTCAAAATCGTTCTCCGAGACTTTCGGCTTTTGAGCTGGAAAAGAACACACTTTTTAGAGACTCTTTCCCCTAACTCCTCCTGCACCCCTGGGGGATGGGGCCACTGTCCTGAGGCTGCAACAGAAAACAAGAAAAGACAAAACAGGGTCCCAAAGGCTATTTGCTAAAAATGGGAGAAGCTGACGCAGGACCAGAAGAACCTGGCGGCATGACCCAGAGGAGACACCAGCAGACGTATCTGAAAACGGACCCGCTGGTTTAACCACGCCTTTCCAGGGGCTGGGCTCTGAGCTGAATAAGACAAAACAGGATTTCACCTTTAACCATCTCAGGCTAAACTGTGCCAAACCCACCCCAATGCAAAGGAAGACAGAAGGAAAACTCACCAAAGCTGGGCGCACGGACCCCCCTCTCCTCTCGCCCCCCGATCACACTGAAGCTTGCGGCATAGTTAGGCCTTGGCTGTGCAGAGGCTTTGGGGGGCAGCTTGGCCTGGGGGGACCAGGATGTGCCCTGGGTTAACGGCCGACTTGTCTGCCAGGAGCTGCTGCCCTTGGGGGTGGGGGCCGTTGTGGGAACAAAGCCCCCATTCCCAGGACGGAATCCAGCGGGCGAGCCTGGGGAAACAGACCACAGGATATTCACAGTCAGCACTCAAGACACCACACATGTTGGGAAAAGCATGTTTACAAAATGAACATTTATACCTGAGGGAGTCCAGAATCTGCTGCTCTACCAACCCCATGTGAGGGTCTCCAGGGGCGGGGCAGCACAGGCTAAGCACAGACACTGGGACAGGGTGGCTGCTGAGGCAGCACCTCCTCACCCATGGGCCCAGCCTGGCCAAGGCTGACCAGGGGCTTGTCCAGAGAGGACCACTACTGTCTTTATCATGTGGGCACCCCCTCCCAAAGCCGCTCAAATGAGGGCTGATTCTTTAACGTTTTACTTTGAAATAATCAGAACCACAGGAAGCTGCAAACCAGTACCAAGAGAACCCAAGCAACCTTGCTTATCACCCCCAAGGATGGCACCTCTCGTGACCTCAGTGAACTGCTCAGGCCAGCAGCTCTACCACAGCCTGCAGAGCCCATCTAGGCGTGGCCAGCGGGACACTCCTGTGCCTGTCTGTGTGCGTGTGTGTGCAGGTCTACCCAATCTCACCACCTGTACAGACTCCTGTAAACACCAGATCAAGACCACCAATGTGGCCGGGCACGGTGGCTCACGCCTGTGATCCTAGCACTCTGGGAGGCCAAAGTGGGTGGATCGTTTGAGCTCAGGAGTTTGAGACTGGCCTTAGCAAGAGCGAGACCCTGTCTCTACTAAAAATAGAAAGAAATTAGCTGGACAACTAAAAATGTATAGAAAAAATTAGCCGGGCATGGTGGCGCATGCCTGTAGTCCCTGCTACTCAGGAGGCTGAGGCAGAAGGATCGCTTGAGCCCAGGAGTTTGAGGTTGCTGTGAGCGAGGCTGACGCCATGGCCCTCTAACCCAGGCAATAGAGTGAGACTCTGTCTCAAAAACAAACAAACAAACCAAAAAACAAAGACCACAGATCTGTTCTTCTTAAAGTTCTATCATCTTAAGAATGTTCTAGAAATGGAATCAACAGTAGGTGACCTTTTCAACTGGCTCTTTTCACTTAGGACAGTGTCCATCTGAGCCGCTGCATGCAGCTGCTGTACATTCCTTTTTATTGCTGTGGGGACTGCCTGTTTGTTCAACCACCCACCCACTAAAGGATCCCTGAGCTGCCCCAGCATTTGGCTGTAACAAATCTCTGAATGCTTGCCCTGGATTTTTATGCAAACAAAAGTTTACAATCTCTAGGATAAATGCCCAGGGTCACATGGTAGTTGCACAGAGACCACATATTGATTCTCCAGAGTGGCCATATCCGTTTTCATCCCCTCCAGCAATAGGTGAGAAAGTAGTTTCTCCACCTCTGCACCAGCACTGGGTGTAGCCTCTACTTCAGCCAGCCCGACGGGTCATGTCTCATCAAGGTCTTCACCTGCATCTTCCTAATGGCCAGTGATGCTGAACATGTTCATGTGTTCATCAGCTGTCCAAATATCATCTTAACATTATTTTCTCCCAATCTGTAGCTCAGTCTTTCAGAGTTTTGAAGAAGTCCAATTTACTCATTTCTCCTTTTATGGATGGTTGTTTAGGAGACCTAAGAACTCTGCTGAGCTCCAAATCCCAAAGGTTTTCTCCAAAAGTCATTAGAGTTCTAAGTGTCAAACTTCAATCTATCAGCTTTAAGTTTTAGGTCCAAGTCCCTTTGTCTATGGATGTCAATTGCTCCAGCACCATCTGTTGAATGGCTTTTACCTCTGTCAAAAATCAGGTGTGTCTGCCCCTCTGTCAATACCACAGTCTCCATTTCTGTGGTATTGGGAGAACGACTTCTTCCATTTTATTCTTCCATTACAAAATTATTTTAGCCATTTCTAGCTCATTTGCCTTTCCAAACAAATTTTACAATAAGCTTGTCTGTATCTACAAAATCCTTGCTGGGATTTTGGTAGGAATAGTGTGAAACATATAAATCAACACCTTTACTTGGCTGGAACTTCCAATCCATGAACATGGTATGTATGTCCACTTTTTCAGATCTTCTAATTTCTATTTGGTTTTATAGCTCTATCATACAAGTCCTATACACATTTTGTCACGTTTATGCTGTTTATAAGTGTTTGTATTTTAAAAAGTGATTATAAATGGTACTGTTTTAAATTTTGGTTTCCTTGTGTAAGTAAACAGAAATACAAATACATTTTGGTGTGTTGATCTTGTACGCTGCGACCTTACTGAACTCACAGTTCTAAAAGATTTTTATAGATTCCTTGAAATTTCCTGCACAATCACATCATCTGCAAATAGGAATAATTTTATTTTTTCCTTTCCAATACATGTAACTTCTACCTCACTCCTGATTTTAGGGGGAACATTAAGAATGTTAGCTATAGGTCTCTGTACATACTTGTTATCAAGTTGATGACATTCTCTTATTACTGGTTTGCTGATAGTATTACAGAAAGGTAATGAATTTTATATGTAAATTTTTTTTTTTTTTTTTAGATCTCCCTTTGAGAAAGAAAAAAGGTTCTGAATTTTGTCAAATGCTTTTCCTACCTTGTTGATGTGACTGGTAGATTTCTTTGGCTAATTAACATGGTACATTCCATTCACTGATTTTGCAATGTTGAACTAGCCCTGCATTCCTGGAATAAACTCTACTTTTCATGGTATATAATTCTTTTAAAAATATTGATTTATTCTATTTCCTAATACTTTGTTGTAGATTTCTATGTCTATATTCATGAGGGATATTAGCCTGTAGTTTTCCTTGTTTTACACTATTTCTGTCTGATTTTGTATCAGGGTAATAATTCTAGCTTCATAAAATCAACCAAAACTGCTCCCTGTCTTTGAGTTCCTGGAAGAGATTGTGCAGCATTCTTCAAACACTTGGTAAAATTCTCCAAATAACCACATCTCTAGGTCTGGGGATTTCCTTTCTGAGAGGATTATAAGTACAAATTCACTTTTCTTTATACTTACAGAACGATTCAAATTATCTACTTCATATTGGGTAAGTTTTGGTAGTAAATGTAACTGATTTTGAAAAATTTGTCCATTTCATGTAAATTATCAAATTTATGTGCATACAGTTGTTTGTATTCTCTGG
The DNA here is from genome assembly GCA_008750895.1 of Mirza zaza. Taxonomy (NCBI): domain Eukaryota; kingdom Metazoa; phylum Chordata; class Mammalia; order Primates; family Cheirogaleidae; genus Mirza; species Mirza zaza. Next base: position 371 of record VSMD01023034.1, on the reverse strand, counting down.
TATTCCTTTAAAGCCTACAGGGTCTTTAGTGATGACCCCTATATTATTCCTGATACTGGTAACTTGTGTTATTTTCCCTTTTTTTTTGGTCAGTCTTAGTACAGGTTTTTGTCAATTTTACTGATCTTTTCAAAGAACCTGCTTTTTTTTGCCGATTTTCTCTTTTGTTTTTGTATTCTATTTCACTTATTTTGGTCCTTTATTATTTCCTTCCTTCTGCTTGCTTTTGATCTTACTTTGCATTTCTTGTGTTTCTTCTTCAAATTTTTTGAGCTGAGAGCTCATGCTATTAGTGAAGCATTTTACTTGTTCTTTTTTTTTTTTTTTTTTGAGACAGAGTCTCACTTTATTGCCCAGGCTAGAGTGAGTGC
>VSMD01023030.1:0-30708 GCA_008750895.1 Mirza zaza | reverse complement strand
CATAAGGATTTTATATAGTGTAAAAAAAAGCAAGGTTTACTAGACAAGTAGAGAATTCTAAATCAAAGAAGGAACTAGTCATAAATGCCTTACACTCTATTGAAAAATCCTTCAGTTTATCTATGCCCCTGTGCTTCCTGGTTGCCTAACTTCATCTCAGAGGAAAGGCTCAAGTTCATAGCTAACCCTCTCCCTGTGGTCCAGCTTCCACGCTCTCCTGCTTCCTCCACAATCTTTCATTATCAGTTATCCCCCAACTTCTCCCCTTCTACTAGCTGCCTCTTCACTGACTCACTACTCTCTGCCAAAATAGATGCTCAACTTTCTCCATGCTAAAGAAAAGTTCTTCAGGATCTGTTTTGACTTCAAGATTCTACCATCTCTCTATATCTTACCAGACATGTTTCTAGAGTTATTTATACTCAATGTCTCTAGCTCTCAGTTTTCAAACCACTGCCATATGATTTCCACCCATCATATTCTACGTGATCTGCTTTCTATTCCTCAATAACCTCTTTAATTGCTAAATCCAAGGGGCATTTTTTCAGTCTGTGTGACTTAGCTACTCTGTACCACTTGGCAATGCTGACCACCCCTTTCTTTTTGAAATCCTCTTCTCCCATGATTTAGGTAAGCTCTCTCACTTGCTCTCGGTTCTCTTGCTACCTCTCCAACTGCCTTGTCTTGGTTGGGGTTGTTTGCTACATTTCTTCTGCCCACATCACACTTAATTTTCCCCAAGGTTCTGTCTTTGTTCTCCCTCAAGCTTCAGACCCATATATACATCTGCTTACTAGACATTTGCACTTGGAGGACTTAGGGAAATTTTAACTGTGATAAAATTGAACTTACTTTCCTTCCTTCTCTAAACCCATGCCTCTTCCCAGGCACCCTGCCTCAGTGAATAGCAGCTCAATCCACCACAACATACAGGCTGGAATACCATGGAATACCATCATTGTTGACTCTCCTTCATCCCTGCCCTGATCACATAAGATTGGTCACCTGTCCTGTCTAGTCAACCCTTCTCTTATATTTGTCCCTTCCTCTTCATTACTGTGCTCCTCGGTCATGTCCTCACTACATTTAATGTATTATAAAAGCCTCACGATTGATTTTTTTGCCTCTGATCTCTCTTCCATTTAAGACGCCCTCTACTCTGCCACCAAAGAATATACATAAATGAATAAATAGATAATTGGATAAATAAACTATAAGGAAAACATGTTTTCTCCACATTCAAGAACATTCAAAGCTCACATTTTCCTTAACATTCAAGCTGGTGTAGAAGTCCAGGGGTTGATGAGGGATGTGGAGAAGACCTGGGCATTAGGGCCATAGAGAGACTTTAGTTTGAATCTGGAGTCTGCCATGTACTAGGAGCAATATTGTTCAATTTTCGGCCGGGTGCGTTAGCTCACGCCTATAACCCTAGCATTCTGGGAGGCCGAGGTGGGCGGATTGCTCAAGGTCAGGAGTTCCAAACCAGCCTGAGCAAGAGCGAGACCCCATCTCTACTATAAATAGAAATAAATTAATTGGCCAACTAATATATAGAGAAAAAATTAGCCAGGCATGGTGGCGCATGCCTGTAGTCCCAGCTACTCAAGAGGCTGAGGCAGCAAGATCACTTGAGCCCAGGAGTTTGAGGTTGCTGTGAGCTAGGCTGATGCCAGGGCACTCGCTCGAGCCTGGGTAACAAAGCGAGACTCTGTCTCAAAAAAAAAATTTTTGTTCAATTTTCTTCACTTCTCTACACCTGCTTCCTTAGGATGATGGTGAGAATCAAGTGAGTTATCTATACATAGTACATATTCTGCTCTTGGTACTTTACAGAGCCTGGTATATAGAAGGTGCTCAGTAAGTATCAATTCTCTTCCAGTTTCCTACTGCACACAGTCACATCTATATTTTAAAGCTCATCTCCTAGGACATCTCTCAAAACCCTATGCTCTGGACACATGCAACACTTACCCTTTTCCTAACCATGGAAAATACTTTCTTTCCTTTGCTTCTGCTGTTACCCGAGCCTGGAATGCTTTCTCTCACTCTCTTCAGCCTGATGAAATCCAACTCACATTTCAAAATCCAAATCAAATGCCACTGCCTCCTTGAAGCCTTTCCAACACCCTCTGTGCTTCATGCATACTTCATTTGGGGCACTTCCTGTTGTTGCCTTGATTTATGGCTACATATCTGTGCACCTGTCTTCCACACTTGACTGTGAACTTCTTAAGCATATGGACTCTGTCTTAAATATCTTTTTTATACCCAGCACCTAAAACTCAAAAATACATGTTGGAACAAATTAAATAGAAACTATGCATGAGGACAGCCAGGATTTAAAACCTGAAAAACAAATATTTAAATCATATTTTAGGATATAATTAAATATGTGTTTTCATATTTAATAAAAGGCAATGAAATAATGATAACAATCACTTATGTAGTGATTACTCTGTGGCAAACCCTATTCTACGCGCTCTCTATATAAACTCATTTATTCTTCACAGCAGTCCTGTAAGGTAGTTACAATTATCATTCCAACTTAACAAATGAGGAAACTGAGGCTCAGAGAGTTTAAGTAACTTGCCTGAGGTCATACAGCTTATAAAAGGTAGAGCTTAGAGTCACATTCAAGCAGTCTGTCTCTAGAATCCATGCTCTTAACTGCCACTCTGTTCCAAAAGTTTGTATTGCAGTTAACATTGCAACAGGCTAAGATGGCAGAATACATGAACTCTTGTCTTGGTTCTGTTATCAAATGAGAATATTATATCTGATGATCTTTTCTCGGTATCAACATTCTATGATGCTCTGATAGGTATGATCTATCTTCCTGATGTCTCTTTCAATAGTTTATTAACCTCTCAAGGGCAGGTCCTGTGATTTAGTCAAATTCAACAGTGATGGGGAGATTGGATAGTGATGGCTAAAGGATATGGGGTTTCTTTCTAGGGTGATGAAAATGTTCTAAAATAGAGTGCGGTGATGGTTGCACACCTCTGAACATACTAAAAACCACTGAACTGTATGTTTTAAATGAGTGAATTCTATGGAATATTTATTATTTTTAATATATCTCAATAAAGCCATTATCAAAAAATCATATCCCCAGGGGCCAGCACAAAGCATTGCTCAACAAATGTTTTTTTGAGTGATGAGCAGTCATACTACATGGATTTTAACCTTCAGATTATGAGTCTAGTAATGGAACAATTTGTACCTACTTACCGGTACTTTGCATATGTGAACTGGCACTTCTAAAAGTGTGTTCTGTTTGGCAGTTTAAATAACCTCCTTACCAATTTACGTTCTTCTTGTCATAGATATATCAAATTTGCTCTTCACATTGTCTGAATTCTTACCTTTTGAATTAATAGTGGCTCAATTAAAGAGGTTTAACTATATTTCTGATAACAGTGTTCACTGTCATGCTGCCCATGAACAGATTAAACTAGCCCCCAAGATTCAATAGTTATAAATTTCTCTGAGTTCTTCAAGTGAGAGATCTAATAGGAAAAGATGGTGTCACTACTGTAATTATTCTTCAGGTACAAAATTAGTTATTTCAACCACATGGGTAGGGAGTCATTGCCAACACTACTTTCCCGCCTCAAAGGAAATAAAAGCAGCATATTAATTACTGGCAAAATAGTCTGCAGTTTGTTCAAGGGTCTCTACTGGAGGGCAGTTTTCTTAAAATATTTGCTGGCTTATAATTAGCTCATGCATATGATTAATTTAGAAAGAAAGACAAAAAAACAAAAAGACGTCAACTTTGAGACCAAATGTTAAGCTACTGTACTTGAGAAAACCCAACTGGAAAGCCAGTAACTTTGGCGTTCACTGCTGACAGAGAGTAATGAAGCTTCTGGGCCCTAGGAAGTCTCCTCACCAGCTGGGTTCTGTGCCTCCATACAAAGAAGCCCATCAGCCAGGAGGCAGGCAACAAAACCAGCATGGACTCAGGGCTCTAATCGGCAGTGATTAGAGAATAAAATGAAAAGTAAAATAAGATCGCAGCAGGTAAAATTAGGGGAACAGTGGAGGCTGCAAAGTTAAGCCTTGGAACATGTAATCAAGGTGATTAAAAACTCAAGCTGCTCCACCTTGTTACTCACCAGCTCGCCAACTCACCATGTACTCTTCACAATCACAGCCAATTGTTCAGATTTCTTAAAACGCTCCATCCTAGAAACTCAACTACAGTCAACTTGTATGGGAGCAGTTGAACAGGATTTCCATCTTCCCTCGCCTTCACCTCAATTAGCCTGGCATACCATATAGAGACCTAGATTTGAATCATGCCAATATACAAAGGATTTGGGTGGCTTCTGGCTGGTCACTTGAAAATAAGGGGCAGGGGGAATTATGCATAGTATAATGAGGACATGAAACATCACATAGATTCATGGAACCTGTAAAGTTACCTAGCCCGTACTCAAGGGTACCTTATAACCAATCAGAACAATCTAGTGAGCCAGCTGGGAGAAGAATGGGCTTGGAGATCAGTGCAACAGCCATCCAGGGAGCCCTGACTGAAAGCAAAATGCCTATGCTTTGCTTAAGCCACACGTCTTTTAAAAACTCTGATGAATTATCTTTTGACCATGTTCTTTTCACTCATCCAGCCAAGATGTGTGGAGTCCCTACCACATGCCTCAGCCCTTTGAAAATGATTCCTAAGATGAAACCTACACAGAGCCAGCAGTATGCAAATAAATTCAATTCAACAAATATCAATAAACACCTAGTATGTGTCAGGCACTGTACTAGGAGATATGCAAGTAAATAAAAAGGAACTTGCAGTCAAAAGTGATTAAAAGCAAAGCTTTAGGAGCCAGACTGCTTGGCTTCAAATCCCAGTGCTGTCACTTACTAGTTTTGTAACATTGGACAAGATACCTATGGTAGTCTCAGTTTTCCCCTCTGTAAAATGGGCATGATAATCATACCTACATCCTATAGCTGTAGTGAAAGCAAAATGAGTTTGCTTATATTCAGGCATTATATTCATGCCTGGGGCACTGCAAGTGTTGTATGTACATTAGGTATATGTGGAAGTTATTAACCATATTTGTGTCATGAACTTCTTCAAGAAGCTGACGAAAACTCTGGCCCATCTCCCAAGAATATGTACACATATTTTTGCATCGAGTTTTAAGGACTTTATGCATTCTGCGGGCCTCCAAAGACCTAGGTCCTAGGTGAAGAACCTGACTTTGTGGGAGACCTCCCCAAAAGTCTGTAATCCCAATACTCTTGTGTCCTCATCCCCAGTTATTAATGGTTGTATTGCAGTGACAAACCCTTTTGGCTTTCCAGAGAGACAATGAAGGGTAGCAGTTAAGAGCATGGACTGCAGGGTAAAAGAGTTCTATGTTCCAAGCCTGACTCCATCACTTACTGGTGGGTTGTGTGACTTCAGGAAAGTCACTTAAGTATTTTGAGCCTCAATTTTCACATCTGCAAAACAAAACATTAATTGCATCTCCCCCCACAGGGTTGGTAGGAGGGGTAATACATATAATACTTTGGTATGTGCCTGGCACCAGGAAAACAAACTCTGCATAACTGTCACTAATATTAATAATAGCCACTGGGGATAGGCAATAACTCTCACTAAAATAAAGAATGATGATCAGGAACAGTTCTGCATTAGGATTAAAATGAGCACCTGAAGGTTTTGTCTCTTGAAAATTATAAGCAAAAGTTTCCCACCTATGACTAAATGTTTATTCATCTGTAATGGAAATGTGTGCAAAACTAAGTCAGGGCTCACTATGGAAGAGCAAAAGGCAAGAGGTTGTTGTCCACTGACTTTCTCAATACATAAAAGACAATCTATTTTCTGTATTATCAGAGCTAATGCAACATGCCAAGAGAAATAGGTAGGTGTGACCAATTGGGAGTTTCTTTCCATTCCAACAGACTGTTGAATATCTCACCATATCCTTTGTCATCCAAATCAGCAGTGAAAAGCACTGTCAGCCAACCCCCAGCGCATTCAGCAGATAGGTTGCTTAATTAAATATGCCACTGAATGGGCTATAGAATTCTATTGCTTATTCTGACAGGTGAAAGACAGAAGGGACAATTTCCTGGGTTTTTATTTAAGATGTATTTTCAATGTATCCTCCACAGAGTGTGTCCCAGGCTGCATTAATTTTTATAAGTTTTTTTCCTAAACCCAACTCTACACAGAATGAGGTAGTTGATGAAAACAAGTCTAAAGTCAGTAATGCCTCCATTGTCCCCACACTGAGAACCAACACGCAATGGGTGGATTAGGCCATTATGAAAAATTTAGACAATGCTGCAAAGCAGTGTTGGGAAATAGCCTCTCTTTCCACCATTCTCAGTATTAATGCCTTTAAACTAGGAGTGGGGAACTGTTCCTTAGTACCAATTGGAGGTATGACATTTGCATACAGCAAACAGAATGAACAGGTTCTGAACGTGCTGAATTTAGAGATGAAGTGAATATTGTTAAAGACTTACTTAACCTGGGATTCACCCAGCTTTGAAAAGAAAATGCTAGAAACGAAAAACTAAATACAAAACAATACAGCAGTCTGGCTAAGAGTACAGGTCTGGTTTTGTATGCTTTCTGGAACATTAAGCTGAGAGCTCACCAGGGCCAGCTGGTGTCCAGGCCCCATCAGTAGCACTTAACTGCGTGTGACGTGTACAAAATCCAATACTCAGAGAACTAAGACTGTGACCCATGCATCCTCGAGAGACAACCTTTCTGAAATAAATGGAAAAGAAAGACAAGGTCTCAGATCAGCATTCCCTTTTGGAAGAGTTTGAGAACTGGGAAGACATCCTCCCTCCCACTTTCCCACCTGGAGACAGAATTGTAGTTGACATGCCTCAGGTCACCTGCATTCCCGGAGCCAATCACTTGATCTGTCAAATAACTGAACTTACAAAAGCAGCCTCTCCTGCACCCCACTTTCCCCCCTTTAGTTTAAGCTGCCGAATATGTGATAGCACGAGTCCTTAATGCTGGGATTGCAACAAAACACAATGATAGAGCACACCCAGTAGCTTAGCAACTGTTTTTATTTCTTTTGGCTGTTTTGGGAAGTAGAGAAAAGAAAAAAAGCTTTGTCAAAGTGAATGTCACGCCACTGTATTTCTTTCCACGTATTTCTTTCCACTTCATGGGGGTGTGGGTGAGGAAGGGGCTTGGCCAAATGTTATCTATGAGCTGTGAAGCATTTCATTCTAAGGCCCAAGAGAGAAGGATACAGGGCAGCAGGGGTGGCTCTTCCCTTCTGTTAGAAAGCACTATGCAAACTGGCTGTACTAGTAGGCACCTGGAGCCTCCCCAGCCTGAGGTCTACTGAAGGTAAGCAAGCTATGCCTCTGAGTGCCAGGCATTTAAGAAAAATAGTTTGGGAGTCCAATCCTGTCAATCCTAAGCCCCCTGTTTCTTTGCTATTGTCTTTGTACAAAACAGACACATGAAAGACCCTAATAGATAGGTCCCAAGCCAAAGTCATCACCCCTATTTTAAAGTGCAGAAAGGTGGGTACTGCATAGGTCTAGCCTAAAGCTAGGACATATCGAGGCAGGTGGGGGGGTAGCCAGAGGACCAGGAACAATCCCTATAGATTTCTGAATCCCAGGGACAGAAGAATGGAAAAGTGATCTTCTTCACAGGCATCAAAGGAAGTCCATGCGACATGAGGGCGGGGGGGGGGGGGGGGGGGGGGACAGAGAGCAGCCTGAAGACCAAAGTATAAGACTAGCATGCAGAGAATGGTGAAGCTATCCAGGGGTGTGGGGGCAAAAAGAGCTTCAGATGGCTGCTATCAAGAACCACTGGCATGAACTAAATCCATGATGCTGCATAAGCGTGAAAGCCTGCTCTGGTAATTGAAAGGAATATTTGGGGTAATGGGGCATGATCACTGTAATCAACCATAAGTTGAAGCAAGGGCCTGAGCTTTTCTTCCATTCAATCAGAATTGAATGATCATTAGGCTGATGGCAGGGTTTACAGTGGTGGTGTGATAGCACACTGGGCAGGACGTTTACTCTAACTTCACCACACACCCCTGGGCACTCAGTGTCACTGCAAGGACAGGATAGTAGCATCTTTTGTTGGTATCAGCTCCCATTACAAATTAGGGTTTAATTATGAAATTCAGATCCCCTCCTTTTTAAAGTGACTTGACTGATAATTCTCACCACTTCCCCCCACCAAAAAACCCTCATTAATAAAGATATACAACATTCCTTTTGAATACTTATTTAAATACTTACTTTTAATGACTGAGAGTTAATCAAAAGCAGTGTTTTCTGATGCTAATGGAATCCTAGTTCCTGGTTCCCATTCCTATTCTTTGGAGGTAAGAGGAAGAATCTGAGTGCCCTCACCCAGGCCCTCCAACCCCCGGGGACCAGGTTCTCAGGGTCCAACACCAGGGCTGGAGAACACCAAAATGAAGAATCTAAAGGAGTCCAGTTCTAATGCATACAACAGCTAATACAGTAGTTAAAATACACTTGCTATGTGCCAAGTGATGTTCTAGAACCTGCCAATACAAACTCATTTAATCTTTATAATAACCCTAGGACATAGGTCATCTTATTGTCCTGGTTTTGCAGATGAGGGAACTGAGCCACAGAGAGTACAAGTGACTTGCCAAAAGTCAGAAAGGTATTAATACGTGATAAAGATACTGTATACCCATGTCATGGAATCTCAGAAGAGCTGGCTCTGTCCAGTAGGCCAAAGTGATTTATGTAGCCCTTTCTTTAACAGGCTCAGAGCTACTTCTACCTCCATCCCTGCCCATGGTCCCAGAAAGGACACCCTCTCTGTTTTCAGGGACACATCCTTCTCAGCATCTCAGCCTTGCACTGAGTAGCTGGGCAAACTGAGACCATGGAGGAAAGAGGGAAGGCCCAGAACAATAACCCCTCATGCTTTGGCTAAAAGAAAGGAATACTGGAAGCTCCCCAAGCTCTGCCTGGGCTCCTGATATGTGCTATATCACTTTCAAATATATCCAGATTATTACCCCAATACTTCACCTGAAGCGTCCTAATGAAATATGAGTGGATATTAACTAAGCTGTAAAATCCATAAAAATGCTGCTTTACAAGAGACATTTACCTATGAATCAGCAGTTGGGTTAATTCATTATTTAGTAGGCTTGTTATTTATAGCATATTACAGCTTGGTAAATTATTTATATGTGCTTGTTTCTGTGCATGATTTTCCCTTAAGAGAGAGAAAATGTTTATCAACCATACAGGGATGTTGTTTCAGCTAGAGGCCTGTTGTTAAAATAGCTTGGGCTAGTTTCTCTTTCTTACTTTCGGCTCAAGGCTCCCATCTGGAAGGTCCAGAGGCTGACAGAAGTGTAAGCACATCACGCATTTAGCCATTATGGGGGAGCCAATAGTCCCTGTAAAGTAGCATTTCCTACTGTGTGTTCTGCCACAAGGCCCGTGAGATATGTGCTATGCAATAAGGATTCTGTAGGCAGATAAGTTTGGTTAATACTGGGTGAAAGTCAGTTTTAAAGCCTCAGGACTTTGAAAAAAGCTTCAAAGCTGTGTAGCCTCAATATACTAATGTGTCTCTTAAATCTCTAAGAGGAAGATGTAGAAAGACTTATTTTACTATGGAGTCCTTTTTATGCATGAACCTTACAGAACCAGAATCCACTTTAGAAACACTCCCCTACAGAGAAGCATTTCTCATGCTGGAAGGGAACTTATATTTGGTAAATTGGGGGCCTGAACTCTGCCACCTTGTCTCTCCCTGGCCAACTCTGAAGTGGAATGGTCAACATGGACCAATCTATTGATGTAACATGGAAACAATCTAGTGCAGCTACACCTAAGATGTGCACCACATCATTCGGCCTACTCTTCTGTTCTTTTTGGTTTGTTCATTGCTTCGTGGTTTTTTTAGTCCTGGTTTCTAAAATAACTATGCTTCACTATGGCAGGGACTGTCTTCTTACTCTTTGGTCTCTCCTTTCACTGCATAAGCATGACAAATACCAGGACCCAGCAGAGGCAAGGATAAGCAGCAAATATTAAGTAGCAACCAGCTATCTGAGGCTTTAGCTTTCTAAAATGTTTTTTCTTCCAAAGACAGTAGAAAAGCAACAGTATATCATTGGAAAAAGAAGGCTGGAGCAAGACTATAAAGTTAAATGATGGCAGAAGTCAGAAGAAAAAGGGTAAAGGAAGTAAAAGCATTGGGACCTTTGAAACCAGACTTAAAGTGCCTGATTGCCCTTTGTTGTGAACAGTTTGTCAGATAAGGAAGGCAGCATGAACACCTTCCAGAAGGCCTACTCTATGGTTACCCATAAGCATATTTTTTAAATAAGCACTTTCATTCCATGATCTGTTCTCCAACCAGAACCATATTCTAAGTCAAGGATACCATTAAACTTTAATTTTAAAAGTCATTGCTGGCCAGGCATGGTGGCTCATGCCTATAATCCCAACAGTTTGAGAGGTCGAGAAAGGAGGATCCCTTGAGCCCAGGAGCTCAAGACTAGACTGGGTAACATGGCTAGACCCCCATCTCTACAAAATATTTTAAAAATTAGCCGGGCATAGTGGTGCATGCCTATAGTCCCAGCTACTTGGGAAGCTGAGGCAGGAGGACAGCTTGACAAGAGGTCGAGGTTACAATGAACTATGATCTGGGCCACTGCACTCCAGCCTAGATAACAGAGCGAGACACTGTCTCTTAAAAGAAAAGCAAGGACTTTTTTTTTTTAAGTCATTGCTTTTCTTTCAAATATGAGTTTACAAGATTTGCTACATTCAAAAGTGCCATCTTACTATATTCAACAGAGTCAACATTTTTTTCATTTGAAGGACATATGATTTTGTCAAAATCCATAAGACCATAGAGAGTCAGCTTACCATAGACTCATTTTATAACAATCATTGCTGAAATCCATCTCTTAATTCAGGGATGCCTATCATCTATAACAAAGTTTTTGAATTGTTAATCTTAGACAGCTGAAACAATTACCCAGAGTAACTAAAATACACTTCCTAATCTGAATATGTTACTTTCTATTGAGAAGGCCTTTGGAAAATGTTAACATAGCTCACTGGGTGGCAAGAATCATGTTGTGGGCTCCAGCTCTGCTACTTCTAAAACTCTGTGTGACTCTTGGCAAAGTTTCTTCCTCCCTGGGCCTCAGTATTCTCTTCTGTAAGATCAGGACATTGAACTAAATGGTCTCTGAGATCCCAGTATTTAACAGTATGACATTGGGGTATGTGAGGAGAGAGAAAGGAGAAAACTAACTAGTGGAATACTGGGTTGTAAAGACCAGGGTTAATGATCTCAGTCAGCTCCCAGGGGCATCATGCCAACAGGGCCCATGTGGACCTCTTCAGAAGAAACAAACTGCAAAGAATCCTTTGCCTGGAAATTCTCTGTCATATGTTGAGGTAGTATTTCAGCATGTCCACAGCACATTTTGTCAATGGGGTGGGGGCCTCCAATTACACAAACACACAGATCACTGCCTGCAACATTGCCAGGAGCATATCTGCTAATGGCTACGGTAAATGCTCTGGACTCAGACAGATTCAGATTTAAAATTTTGCTCTGTCAACTTTCTGGATGTGTGACCTTGGACAAGTCATTCAACGTCACTATATGTTCAGCTTTCTCCTTTGTAATATTATTCCATGACAAAAGACATACGAAGCAGTCAGTACAGGGACTGGCCCCTAATCACATAAATACTAGTTGCTATTATTATTTTCATCACTGTTATTAATTGAGGCATTTAGCCATCTCCCTATATATTCTACCTATCTGTAATACAGCCAAAAGGAATCCCACCTTTCATTTTACAATTCCCTTTGTGACAACCACAAAGTGAATTGTGGTTGTCACAAAGGGACAGCCACGCTAATCTACTTGCTGTGTAGATTACAGCCACGCTAATGTGTAGCTACAGCCACGCTAATCTACTTGTTGTCTCACAATGCTTCTATTAACAGTATTTTATCAGCCCTATACCTTTGCTCGAACTATGCCCCCTGCCTGAACTGCTTGTTCTTTCTTTCTCCATCTCAGACAAATATCACACCCCTTGTGCTTCATGATCACCTCAACTAGTAAGGATTAGTTTTTTCCCTCTAAACCCACTGTGCTTTATTGCCTCATTCGCTTGCTTGTGAATTAACCACAAAATCTGCCTTGTGGTTGGACACATTATAAATTACAACCAGAATGATTTCACTTTTCATGTGGGGCTGCTTGATGACAGAGGCTGCACTGCACCCTTCTGTCTCCCCACCCCAGTGCCTAGTGCAGAGCAGGGATCCAAGAAACACACTGGGTTGTTTTGACTTTTGCCTATGAACAAACCTAGTGCCACCTTTATAGAAAAGATTCCACTGGAAGTTTCTCTGCACCTGTGCTGTCCAATATGATAGCCAGTAGCCACATATGGCTCTTGAGCACTTGAAATACGGCCAGTCCAGAATGAGATGTGCTGTCACAACAAATTCCTAAGACTCAGTATGAAAAAAAAAGGAATGTAAAATGCCTCATTAATATTTTTATATCACATGTTGAAATAATATTTGGGGTATATTTGGTTAAATTAAATATATTATTAAAATTAATTTCACATGGTTCTTTTTACAACTTTTAGTGTGACTATTAAAGAATTTAAAATTATATATGTGGTTCACATTATATTTTTATTGTATAGCACTGCTGTGGCCCTTAAAAAATATAAAGCATATAAGTGGACTGGTAATTAGACACACTAATTATTTTAGCATTGTTCTTTTCAGAGAACACCTACAACAACCTGCTTGTGTTTGAATTTCATGTCTGTTCTAATCTAGCACTGTAGGTGTGAACTGTTCACAAGTCCTTGGAGAAAATGGGAGATCCTGATGTGTATGCCAGATGGGGACCTGTCTACAGAGAACTGGTAAAGGAATGTATTATAGTCAGGCCATGTCTTTTCTGCCTGATACGTTTTTGTTATTAATTAAGAAGCTTGTAAGCTCCCTGGTGAAATACTATAATAAAATATGGCCGAGAATGTTTATGCACACAAGTGGGGAGGATAGCAAAGGAAAAATCTCAGTGATCAGTGTCGGATAATGATATTGATTTTAAGACAGCAGTTGGGGAACTAAGGAGCTTCCATTAATCAGAAATCATTCAGGAGCTTTTGGTCCATTCACAAAAACCATTTGTATCTTTATGCCAACAGGGGCTACAGAAGCAGCCTTCCTAACAGAACCTTGTCCCTGTCACAGCATTATTCAATCCTAGGAATTGTTGAGTGCTCTGTGCACACAACTTCTGTAGGTGCTGTGGGGGTTGTAAAAGATAATAATAGAGCTCCAGCACTCAAAGGTCAGATAGGCTCACTATGCTTCACAGTATGAGGGAAGGTTTCACAGGGGAAGCAAGGATGGATGGAACTGGCCCCTGAATTGCATGCCACACTGGATAAGTGACAGTTTGCTATGGCACAGAATGTTACAGCAAAAGACAAGAAAGATGAGAAGAAGGAAAATAAGTAGAGGATATGCATTTTGGAATGTATCAATAGTGGGAAAAGGGGGAAAGAGGGTTGGCAAAGAAGAAATATAGCTGTGAGAGACTTTGAATGTGTTTCAATTACCTCATTGTCAAAGGGAGATATGATTCTCCCTTTGACAATCTTACTGTGAACATTAAATGAGTTAATACACATGAAAGCCCCAAACATTGTTCCTGGCCTGTTACAGACACTCCATCATTATGAATTCCCTCCCCTTTTGTCTTTCTTCTTGGGCTTAGACCTCTTGGTTTCTGATGTAGACACCTGAATTTACACCTGCAACCACCACTGCTGAGCCCTAAGTTCTTGGCCACGATGTTCCTAACCTTGACATTGACCTCTGTCTTGCTGCTAAGGAGAATTTCGCATGCTTGTTAACCCATGAAGAACTAGTCAATCTCAGTAAAGATGAAGGGAGCTCAGTACAGCTTTCATGGAAAATTGAGGGCCATGATTTTCATCAAAATCAACAGCAAAATGACTGTTTAGTCTCAGCAAGGGAGTATTTACTTTCTGAACCTATATTTCAAACTGGATTGACCAATGTAAACATACCATTTTATCAGCCCAATCCCACTCACCCTGGGAGATCCACTTTAAATCTACTTCCTAGGGACTTGCTATGGCAAAGTATTGCAGGATCTGCAAACCAAGTACTTCATACCCTGTTTTAACTTAGAAAGAAAACAGCCAGGAGCATTTGGGGGATTTGCTTCTTTAAAGTCAGCATTGCTCCTGCTTTATTTCTATAACACACCTTCTTCGTCACCCCTACCTGCTACCTCACATGGTTCAGAACAGATGGCAGTGGTTTTGTTCTTTCTTGAATTTAAAAAAGGTAGTGGATATGTTGTACACAGTCACAAAGTGATCCCTAAGACGACCTGGCCACAGGATAGCTAAGCTCAGTACAGACAACTGGGCAGGATTAAAATAAAGACTGTGCAGATTTGCTCAGGTCTGCCAAAGTGAGGTGGCAGAAGTCAGGGCAGTGCCAAAGACATGAAGATCTTCCTTCAGAGACTGCCTGTCAAATCATTTCAGAAGGGAGAAGAAACTTTCAGAAATCATTCAAAACTGAGGAAATTTGAGAATAATGGTTCTGGGGAGGGAGGATACTGGCTAGGGCATGAGAGAACCTCCTGAGGATGATGGAAATACCATTTATATACATATATGTATATATCTTGATCTGGATGGCATTTTACAAAGGTGTACATATGTAAAAATTCACTAATCTTATGTCCTGAAGATTTGTGCACTTTACTGTATGGAAATTATACATTTAAAAATGTTTTTAAAATGTTAAATATACCCATGTACAGGCCCAGAGGAAGACTCAGGCCTTGCTGTTGCCAGTGCTGGCAACTGGCACAGCCTTTTGGGAAAGCAATTTGCCACCATGTATCAAGGGCCTTAAAATAGGTTTAAAACCTTTGACTCAGTAATCCCATTTCCGTTTGTCTCTCCTGAGGAAATAATCTGAAACATGAGAAAAACCATGTGCAGGATGATGGTCAAATAACTAAATAGAAGATGTACTTGCTTCTGTGTGACTAGGTTATGTTCTATGACTATATCAGGTTTTAAAAAACAGGATACAGAAGCTTGTTTGTGCATTATGACTTGTCCTTACCAAAAAAAAGAAAAAGAAAAAGAAACAGAGAGAACATAAAAGACAGAAAATACCACACGATTGTTTCAATGTTTATGTTGTAATGATGAAACTGATATCTTTTATGAGTATCCTAAGGTTGTCCTAGAATCACTTTGTGCCTGTGCACTGGTGTTTTCTATGAAATGTAGGCATATTAATTATTTGCAAAAAAAAAAAATCAAGGAGCAGGGAACCTGGAGGTCTCAGGATGGTTTTGCTCTTAAGGACTGCACCAGGTAATTGGTATCAAACCACAGAGATGAAGAAAACAATATTTCTTAAAGTAATACCATACCCTGTATGGCTTCTCTTGTATTTATACCATGCTTCAAATATTTCTGAGAGCACTTTTGCAGTACACATCAAATTTAGAGGAAGAGACAATGATAAATTCAAATGTAAAGGGCCTCTGGATCAACCAGATTACACAGGCTCCACTAGGCTGGACATGGAACCAGGTACCGAGTGCCTGAAGAGGGGAAATGGGGATAAAGCTTCATATGCCCAGGCTTGTCTTTCAGATCCCTGCCATTTCCTAAGACATTTTGATCTGGTTCTAGTCTTGATGTATTCTGCTAGGTGAGTGATTCAGAGACAAGCATGTTGACACACATTTTTTCCGCTGTCTATGGTAAAAGCAAGCATTTTTAAACCGTTCCTCATCATCCCCTGCTACTTCTTGCATTTCCAACCCCAAATTTTAAATTCGTGTCACTTCTCAGAACTTTTAGAGGTTTTCTCCTTTCTACCTGTGTGAAGTTTGAGGACGATTTCATTTTTCCCCTCCAGGTTTTCCATTAGCTAAAGCCATTAGAAAGAGCCTGAACCTTGTCTTTATGAGGCCTCCTTCAAACTGGGCTGTCATTGGGGTTGATGGTCCGGTTACAAGATTGAAGACTTGGGCTCTGTAAATAACTGCTCTTGAAAAGTCATTAGTGAGATCCCCAGGCCCAAGTTTTTACACCCAATGCAGGAATTCCCAGGGCATTTTACCCCCAGTGAATACATAAAGTCCATTAATCCACATGTACCTTTCTACCACTGTGCACAGAATGATTACATATGCAGAACACAATAGGAGGTAGTGAAGGAGGTGGAAGGAAGGACGCTAGGGGTTGTTTCGTTTGATTTTAAAGATTTTAAAAAACATATATTAAGAAACTATCAGAGGACTTTTCTTTTTAAAGAACTTTTCTTCCTTGTAGGTCTCTGAAACCTAACTTTAAGTCCTGTAACCAATGATCTGTCCTCATTACAAACTGTATGTATCTGAAATTTCAATATGCTAGATTAAGGCCCACATAATAAACATGAGGAAAAAGAGATTTCCCAGAAACCTGACCCAAAAAAGCCAGGAAACAACTCTAAAATACTGTGACATTATTGTAGAGGGAGACACAATTCATTAACCGGCTTTGTAGCATAAAGCAAGACACTTAAGTAACCTGGATGTCAACCTCCTAATCTGCAAAATGAGGGGTTCCAACAAAAAAGCCTTCCAGTTTCCAAAATTTCTTGGACAAAATGAGAGTCTAAGAGGCTATTCAAGTGGAAGGCTCTAAATCTAAGACAAAGAGGACTAATAACGTGCAGAACTCTCCTCAGGAAGTCCCAGCCACTTACAGACATTCCATGGCACACAAGCTTGTCCAACTGCATTCTGGACACTGCCCCTCAGTTCTCAGAACAGAGATGCTTCGGAAATGGTTCTCATCTACTAAAATGTACCCAACAGCTGTATTTAATGAGGGCTGGGAGGAACGCTCCTATTCTGTTCCAGGGGCAAACAAAGGGGCCAGGCCTGTCTTAGGCAGAAGCCACCCAAGGCAACAATGCTTCTCTTCACAGTGAGCTTTTCCACCTGTCAACAGATGCTTAAAGCAACAGGATGAATATGAAACAGCTGAGCTGGACACCAAAGGAGACCAAGGCAGCTGTTCCTTGCCTTTCAGTATAAAAAGCATGGCAGTTATGTTGAAAAGGGACTGGTGGCCCATAAATATGATCGCTTTGCACATTCTCTTCTCTCTGCAGTTTGTAGGACTTAAATTATTTAACTGAAGAAGTTGTAGGACAACCAAAGTTGTAACACTGTAAGTAAGCCAAAGAAGACAAAAATTATAGGAGACAAAGGATGATGATAATAAGGGTTACCATGATGGGAGTGGGTAGCTAGGGAGTCTTTGAGCTTCAGAATTAAGCTTCAATAGAAAGACTAGATTTTATGATATTTTATATTATTCACTTGATATTCATCTCCCACCGTACCTAAGTACTAATCCTTTGAAGATCACTTATCTGAATGTTTTGATAAAAGCTAATGTAATTCTGACTTAAATTTATAAAATGGATTTAAGATCAGGACATGTAAATTTGAGGTGCATTGTGATTACAAAGACAAGTTTTATTTTTTGTTCGGAAACTATCAAGAGCTCTGAATCTAAATATTTCTGAGAAAAAAATTTATTAAGAATGTGTTATTCATCACTGATTTTCCAACATTTATGTCTTACTTTTTATGTATACCATTATGTTTGGTAATTTTATTAAGTCAAAATATTAATGAAAATATTGAATATTGATATTTAAACCAGAGTACACAGGGCCATACACTTTATGTTATTAAATACATTTTCACTTAGTGTAAAAATAATTTTTATCTCTTATACTTTATCATTTATATGTTTAATTCCATGAGCTAAAAACAATGGTAGTAATTCATTTTTGTTTATTTGCCTTTTAAATAGGCATTTTTTTCATTTTAAAATATGAAAGTACATATGTGATCACTGTGGAAAATGTGGAAAAATACAGAAAAAAATAGAAAAACATCAGTTACAATTCACCACCAAATTATATCCACTGTTAGCCTTTGGGAAAATGTCTTTCCATTCTGTTCTTCTATGTATAAGATTTGTTTTTGGTGGTGGTAACACCTTTATTGAGATATGAGCCATATAACATACAACGTATCCACTTACTATTCAGTGGTTTTTAGTATATTCACAGATACAATCCTCACCACAATCAATTTTAGAACATTTTTATCACTCCCCAAAGAAACCCGCATGCCCCTTAGCCATCATTCCCCAACCCCCCCTTACCCTTCTTCCCTGGCAACTATTTTTTTTTTTTTGAGACAGAGTCTCGCTTTGTTGCCCAGGCTAGAGTGAGTGCCGTGGCATCAGCCTAGCTCACAGCAACCTCAAACTCCTGGGCTCAAGCAATCCTGCTGCCTCAGCCTCCCGAGTAACTGGGACTACAGGCATGTACCACCATGCTCGGCTAATTTTTTCTCTATATATTAGTTGGCCAATTAATTTCTTTCTATTTATAGTAGTGACGGGGTCTCGCTCTTGCTCAGGCTGGTTTCGAACTCCTGACCTCGAGCAATCCGCCCGCCTCGGCTTCCCAGAGTGCTAGGATTACCTGGCAACTATTAATCTATTTTCTATCTCTATAGATTTGCCTGTTGTAGTTAAGTTTCTGATTATACTATATATTTTATCCTTTTTAAGCCAACATTATAAGCATTTTCTAACATCAATTACCATATTTTCATTTTAAAAATGATTACAAAATAGTCTATCAAATACATTTATGATGATATATTTAACTACTCATTGCTAGGAATGTAGTTACCTTCCAAATTTCTTTTATTCTGATCTGTTAACTTTGCACTGGACCCTATACATAAACAATTGATAAGAGATTCCTTCATGTGAATGCAAGTGCCAACCTGTGACATTAGGGCAATGCCAGCCTTCCTGCCAAACTATATTTCTTCTTCTCTGTCAGAGCTTACTGCTCTGCTAAGAATGCTACCCACGAAACCCTTGGCTTGGAGTGGCTAACCTTGTCAAGGGGAAACTAGGGCTCAGAAGTGACCCCTGTGACCAGCCCTCAGATGCCGGATGTCTAGTGTCTTGTTATCTTCCTGATCTGATCACTATCACACTCAGAATACTATTCCTCCATATGACACTGCAATTTGATGCCCTCAGACTGCAGCCAGAAGCACAAAGCAATTAGGAAACCTGTAAGAATCTAGTCCTCACTCGGAAGGAAGTAGGCAGGAGGCTTCCAGGGGCATTCACAGGAAGAGAGGTTGCACATTCCACTCTTTCCAATGTGAAAAGTAATAGGAGAACACACAGCAAATACAGCAAATCTAGAGGGAATATAAGTTTTCAGGGCAGTGTACCAAACCTGATAATGACCTCTGCTAAGGATATAATAATAATAACCTTAAGTAACACTCATTGAGAATTTACATGCTCTTTATAGGCATTTCATCCTCACAAAAGTACATATTTCTATTATCTCTCCCCATCCGGTAGATAATGAAACTGAGGCTTCCAAGCTAGGTAACCTGCCCAAGGTCACAGAGCTCTCTGTACTCCCACTCCTCCGCCCCTTAAAAAAGTGGCAGAGGCAGGATTCAAATTCATGCCTACCCTATGCCACAGCTCAAGCCCTCTCATTCACTTCAATGTCATTCACTTATTATAAAAGAAGAGGAGAAAAGAAAGTCTGAAGAAAAATGCCTCTGCTTAAGTCACTGATAAGGTCAGGGCCTCGTGGCAACATCATTATTTGAAGACCCGAGGTTCAGGAAACTGCCCTTTGACAACGTTAAAGAAAAGCAGGTTAAACCCATCTCAGGGGGGCAATGAGTTTTGAATACTTCACTTCCAAATGTAAGAGAAACTCAATGGAAAATATATAATTCTCTCCATGATTTGAGAATTGCACATCATACATAAATATGCACTTTGTCAAAGCTTTGTAGTTCACCTTTACGCTTAACAGACCTCTTGGGAAGCAGAAAAATATGACAATTATGCAAATAGCAGTGTTGCGCCAATTACATGGAAAAGTGGGTGTACTTAAAGGAGAAAAAGGTTTGGCAAAACTTAAGCTTCTCTTCTTAACAATGAAGAGTTTAAACTCAAAGACATTTTTGGCAAACATGAGGGCATAGGTGGCTCTGCTTTCTCTCTAGGAGTTATCAGCACCAGAGGGCTCCTAGCCCTTTGTTTTCACCTTTTAATAACCCGAGTGCTTTCTAATGGTATTTTAAGTGAGTTGCTAAAACGTTCAGCATGCATTTCCCCATGTTGAGCTCCACAGAGATGATTCTCAGCGAGCAAATAAAAATAAGCATTTAAAAGATTTCTTCTCTCATCAAATGGTGAGGAAATCCATTCCTTTTAGCCTGCTCCATGCTTGAAAAGGTTAGTGTGGCCTTTGGAAAATACCAGTCTGTGCATTCCGTACACTGTTAATGATTCCCGGGATGCACTGACACTTTCGAGTATGTCTTAACCTTTTTAAAATGGGGCTTCCATTGTCTTACCTTAATAAGCAGTTTGTTCACCTTGTGTCTTACAAAGGCCACCATGGTGGAAAATACATATGAGATGAAAAGCTGCACGGATGAGTGGTGTGACAGGAGGAGGAGGTCGGAGCACCAATTACATACACCACAAGCTGGAGAGCCCTCCACCCCCAACTCTGACCCCAACCCAGGAATGACAGTCACAACAACAGCTCACTTAAACAATACTGCATGATTACTCCTCCTCCTTCCTGGAGGTCCTCTAAATTGTAGGTGTACAAAGGTAATTCTCATACATTTATGTGTCTTCTAGTAGCCCCCAAACTTCCTAGTCTTCAAATGACCCCAAGTGGTTTAGAGAAACAGATTGGTAAGAAATCTTCTACAAACATTTTGCTTTCCTGTTGCAATGCCTCACAGATTCTGATGGTGAGAGCCCTGATCTATCTGCAGTACCCATTCAAATTCTTGACCTTATTAATCCCTACACATTCTTTAGTACAGCTCCAGAGTCCCCTATGTGGAGTTAGCTGTCCCCTCTTCTAGATTCCCCTGGCATTTTTCCTTCCCCAGCAGCTTAAAACATATTGAGCATCAGCCATTTGCAACAGTATGGGCTGAACTGTGGGGCTACAGATGTTTCATCACCCACACTCCCTTCCCTCAAGGAGCTCAAGATCAAGTAAGTGGGGTGCACTTCTGTGGAATTTCTGTAAAGTTAAAACAGTTAACATGGAGATCTTTCTCGTGTGTAACTTACAATTTACCCCTAAACATGAAGGATTCTCAAGGGTCCTGGCAACAGTGTACCTTGAGATTGCTGGGGAGGATGTATGTGTCCACAAATGGGAAGGCTGGAAAGAGAAGACAGGAAAAGGCCATTTTGGAGTGTCTCTGGTCCTTCTATCTCCTAGACAGAAAAAGTCTCTTTCCCAGCCTTCCTGAGGGTATCCTGTTTCCTATGAAACACAACGGCTCTCCCCTCTTCCCATAGCATTTTGTACACATTTCAACACAGGTTCGACGTATCTTACAGAAGTGTCCACTTGCCTGTGTGTCCTGCCCAATGGCTGGTGAGTCGCTTGAAGGAAGCAGCTGGGCTTATTCTTTTCTGTGTCCCCTCTAACAACTTACACTTTGCATAGCACACTTTAGCCTTCCCTATTGCTTCCAGATGAAAAAATAAATAAAGGTAAGTGACTCTGGTTGGTTAGTGGCAAGCCTTGATTGTAAGGCTAAGGAATTTGAACGTGGTTATGCATAGCTTTTTCATGAGAGAAGTCAGAAGAAATAAAGCCTCTAAAAGGAAATGTATATTCATTTGTGTTTCCTATAGAATTAAAAAGTCTAGCTTCCACAGTCTAAAACAAGATATTAAAAACTCCGTTGGACAATCTGTTTGTGGGAAATAAGGAGCCATTTAGGATTCATCAGAGCAAAGAGGTTTACTTGAGCCTTGAGGTGGAGAGAAATGGTATTATAAATCCATTTTAAAAAGAAAAGCCAAAAACGCCTAGAAAGCATTTTGCAGTACAAGAGAAAAGCAATTTACTTGTTACTGCTTCAATTTCTTAAATCATCTGGCTTCATAGATCAACACTAACTCTCTTTAAATCTACCAAATGAAATTCCATCCAATGACTCATTACCCAGGGCAAGCCGCAAATTGTGATTTGTGATTCCAGCAGTTCCTCCAGGAAATGCGGGAAAAATGGTTGTCCAGGAAAACAGCAGAGCCCTGCATGTGTGTAAATAGATGCTGTTCACGCGCCTACCAGATTCTGCTCCATTATGTCCTGAATTGGGAAGACTAATCAAAAATGGCTGTGTGACTTCTTAGACAGGTGTTTCTAACTGAATATTGACTTCTCTCCACTGTGGGGCCAGTGCTGCCCCACTGGCCACAGCTAGCAGTAAAACTACCAGGATGAAGAAAACCTGGCTTCATTTTAATTGAGGTCCAGGTAGTGTCACTAAACCCGTAACTCAAACAAGAGCACTCTGTGGCAGGCTTCCCTGGAATAGCCCCTGTTTCCCTCCGTTAGCACTTCTCTCATAGCCAGGCAAACCATCCTTTGCAGAGTAGCATTTGGGAAAAGAAAATCTAAAACTCTCAGCTCTAATCACACATTTGAACTGTTCTGCACACTTCTAGAACTACGACTGCAGGTGCCCAAAGGGAGTCTAGAGAGTTCTTAGCTTGACCCTGTTTCTCTGAATTGTCCTCGCATCTCACAACCATTTTGAGTTTGTTGTACTCTGTGAAATACCTTATCCAGCCCTATCTTGTAAGAATTCATTGTATAATTAATGGCTTTGTTGTAAACAATTAACATGAGACGCAAACAGACATAACATTTTTTTTTCTCCTCACAAAAACACTGGCTTCTTTACGGCACAGGTCTAGCTGCAGTCATCAAGTGGCTATTTGGTCTAATGCAGCATATTTGGCAGTAATACATTTTTATAGCTGTATTCTTCCACACTTACATAAAAACATCACTTTAATTCTCATAAATTCTTTAACCATCTCACTCTTTGTGAACACTTGCTTCCCCCCCCCCACTTCACCAGATTCTGGCGAGCCGACAGCAAAGCTTCACAACACACTTTTCCCCTCCTCATCCCCTGTTCCTCCAGTATATCTCCTCTGCCCACCCAACCCTTTTACTGCAAGAGAGAGTCATCAGTTCTGTTCTCAAAAATGTCACTCATCCGATGAGATCCTAAGAACTATCCCCTGGTTGCTGTGTATCCAAAAGCAAGTAGGTCATTAGCAAAGTATCTCAGTTCCACTGTCTAGCACCAGATGGTGTTTACAGCAAAGGGAGCTATGAGATCTCCAAATGATAGGCCTGGATTAAAGGGGTGGTCTAAGGGGGCTTTGGCTCCTAGGACCCAGAATTACAAATTATAATATGTCAATTGGAATTACCCTCCATTTGGCAACACTGAATTTAATATTTTACCATTTTAACTTGGGTTTGATTTTTTTTCCCACTAAGTAAGGGCTTACACAGAAATTCCAAAAGGACATGTATTACTTCCAAATGAATGCAAGGCTTTCTTTTTTCTGAATCACACTTGAATGTGGAAAGAGTGGGTCTGGATTTCCATACCATGAGCTGAAAAATGCAGTGGCAAATGACACGTCAAGTGTGAGGAGCATCCCACCTCCCGCCACTATTTGTTCACTATAGCCAGCAAGAATTGTTCAAGAACCAGAATAGAAAGGTAGAAAAAAGCTCCCCATGGAAGTGGGGGACTGCAAATGGGTATCTTCTTCAGATTAGAGCCTCTGCAGGGCTAACAAGAGCTGTGAACTGGGCCTAATCCTTTGCTCCTGACTACGAAACAAGTATCTCTTAGTACTTATTTGATACTATACCCAAAACCATCCAATTAATTTAACAGTTGAATTTAGTTGGATGCAGTGGAGGGGAGAATTAGAATAATGAGATGAATAATGCAAGTTCCCAAGGTCAAGTTCGAATATTTTGAAATGAGGCAAGCTTTGTGTCTCCCTTCTCCCCATCCTCTTCTCCCTTCCCTCCCTTTCTCCTTGTCATTTCCCCTATCCCTTCCCTACTCATTCCCTCCTCCTCCTCTCCTCCTCCTCCTCCTCCTCTTCCTCTTCTCTTCCTCCTTTGTCTCTCCATCTCTCTCTCTTTCTCCCTCTCTCTCTCAGAAAAGTACCTGACATATTTTTATGAATATTATTGGGATTTTAAAAGCATGTATATTGCAAAGATGTTGTGATAATTAAATGAAATTATATGTGTAAAAATGCCTAGCACAGTGCCTGACATATTTTGGGAGCTCATGAAATATTCCATTTACTCTCTGTTTCTCCTCCCCTTCCCCCTTTCCTCTCTTTCTACTTTGCTCTTTCTATAGTCATTGTGTCCTTATGTGGCCATGCGTAGGAACTGAAGTCAATTCTAATATATATGTGCAGGCACAAAAATGCATAAATATTAGCACTTATTCTTAAATCAAGCTGTATGCTCCCTGTCCTTAATGATAAAAGTTGAACATTTTATATTTCCCTCTCATATATAATGCATACCATGTTTGTTTTTTATTAACTTCACAGGGGTGGTTCATAAAAATCCCGAAGCAATTTTAAAACTGCAGTGGGTCAGTAGAAGCAATAGGCTTCCAGAGCTTAATTTTTTTTCAAGGGCAACAAAATTGTTCTTAAATTCTAGTTATAAATGGTGAAAAAGCCCTAACAAAGGCAATGAAATTACATGATCTCAACACTCACCCAATTTCATAGTTTGAAAGAAACTCAGTTTCTCAATTATTTTTATGAGAAATAATGAGGTTGTACTCTTATGTAGAACCATGGTAGTAACTTGAGACTTACCAGCTCTCGGAGCACTCCAAAGAAGCCTGGTCCATTTATTGTTTATTTCTCCAAAGGCCTCCAATGAGACTACTCTTTTTATCTGGAGTTTTTTCCCCAAACCAAGAAAGTGTCTATAGTCAGCATAAATACTGCTTAGCTGCTACACCCTTGGACCTTCATATATTCCACAAATACCTCTCTAGCACCTCCTCTGGAGAAGACCGTTTGCATCTTGTAAATATCCCTACTGGGTAGCAAAGGGGCAGCAGAGGTGCCACTGACCCTTCTGTAGGGAGAAGCCACAGGCATACTGATTATGGAGTTTAGGGAAGGGAGGCTTTGCTAGCAATGATGCTTATTGTAAGAATTAGACAAGGAGTCTTCTTGCTGGCAATAGGGCTCCCAATAAAATGAAGAGTAAATTGAAGGGGCACTGGCTTCAGTAGTAGGCTTGGTGACCTACCATATGAAATATGGAGCCTCTGCTGTGACGATTCTCAGAAGTAAGCTTAACTTGATACCCGAATAACCAGTTGAAAAGTGAAAAAAGCAAGCAACCATACATCATGTTTTATAAAGACAAAACACCAGGTTTACTGATTTTTTTTTTGCGAAGTATAGTTTTTTACAAGTAAATCAGCCAATTATTTTTATAACCTATAGGCCCATCATCCTAGGTTAAACATTTTCTCTGGTATTTTCACAGAAATAGGTTAGTGAAACTGATGGACACAGTTGACATGCCTATCAGGTGAAGATCAAAGGAAAGATGAAGTAATTCTAGCTTTTAAAGTCTAAGAAGATTGAAGATGAAAGAAATTGGGTTAAGGAAACCTGCCACGAAGACATGATAGCAAACACAAATGATTAAAGGTTAGAAAAATCCAACCCAGTGAATTTAGAGGTTTTGTCTACATGAAGGCAGGAAAAACACTTTAGAAATTCGGTCACTACATCAACTAGTTTTGACTGAACACATCAGCTCACCCTCCTGCTTTCCAGCCGCCAAATTGGGCTTTGAGCTGATTCCATGCACAGCCACAAACCACAGCTCAGGCTGGCAAAATCTCCCTGACAAGGTTTTCCGCCTCTCTGTGGGGACCATATATGCTCAATTTTGGTATTGTAGCGATTATATGCAGCCTAACTTCAGCACATTCATTTTTCACACAGCGGTTTCATTTATTTATTTATTTTCATGCTTAGTAGATTGGTCCCTAATCACCAAACAGCTTGTGAGCAAGTACCCTTAAATATGTTAACTCTAACTCATAATACAAACGCATTGTGCTGCTGTAATGACTTTTCGTTACCACCTCTAATTAAATGGTTTGCCAAACTATCAGGAAAATATTTTCCTTTTTATTCCCAGAAAATCCCCAGAGAGGAGGACAGAGAGAAAACAGTGCTTCCAGGCTGGCCTGCTCTCTTCCTCCCCTGCCCTGCACTGGTAATGATAGCTCTGCAGATGAAGGCAGGAGCCTTCCTGGATTAACACACATGGTAAAATACTCTCATTGGTAAGCAATGCATCCCACAGTAGCAGCCCATGTGGGAATTGGATCCTGGTGACTCTATTCCTGCATGACAGTCCTATCATGCCTGGGATGTTTAAGCCTGTCCAATCCTTGCCCACAATTCATTATTAGACTTGGGACTAGAGGGAGATCTCTAGCTCCATTACAAGTATCTTGATAAATGGCTACTGATTTAACAGCAATGCATTTATAAGAAAACAATGTTAAGAAACCATTCTATTTCTCTAAGGGGTAAAAAACACCATACATTTACACAGGATGCTTTTGCTTGTTACTTACAGTGATTTGCAAATACATGCCACACAATGGGCTTCTCAGCTCAGTTGCATTCCAGGCAGCCCCGAATGGCAGGCATCCCTTTTGGCATCTGTTGACAAGAGTTATCTCCATCCCCTACTTGGCTCACACTGTCTTCCTCAGTATTCTGCTGCAAATAAATTCTTCATAATTATTATATCTACCTGAACTAGTAGTGTTTATGACTATATTTCCAGATTGTTCAAATAAAAATTCCTTCAAAAGTCAAATAATTTATCATGTAATAAATAAGTCACTTATATATTTTCACCTCTGAACATTGTTCTTAAGTACTGGACCACTAACATAGGTTTTGGTATTTGCTCTGAAAACATCAAGATTTCTTCAGTATTTTGCAAAGCAACATGAATATAAAGGTAAATGAGGGGTTTTTTTAAATTCCTAAAGGAAAACTTACTCATCTACGTACATGTGAATAGCTGCCCTGACTTGGGCATCAATGTGATATCCTTTTTTTTCAATCTAAAAATGTGGGTATAAATAGATCCACAAGCCAAACCTTCAAACATAGGTTGGAGGAGATTCTGCTAAATCAACAGTCAGCTCATTGTGAGTCAGCAGTGCAAGTGGCTATCAGAAAAACTAATCGATTCAGCATTAGTAAAAATATATTATCTGGAACAAGGGAGTGATGATAACATTCTGATTCATGCTGGTCAAAACACTTCTGAAACGCTATCTTTGAATTTAGCTTCCGCCACCTTATGGGGGACAAAAACAAAACAACCAACGTGGGAAAGACTCTGGAAACCACAAATACATGACAAAGGTTTGGAAAGGCTCTTTTGCCTGTGGAAGTCTCCTTAAGGAAGGCATAAAAACTGGTTCTTATAATCAAAGGACTGCAGCATGGAGAGGGGTAGGACTTATTATCAGTTACTTTAGGGAGCAAAAACAAACTAATAAAATAAATTCAGGGAAAGTTACATAGAGATAAATTTCCACTCAATGTGAAAAATAACTTCCAAATAATTCCAGCTGTGCAGTATCATGAAGTCATACACATTCACCCTTTCTGAAAGATTTAAATGAGATAGTTCAATAATTGTTTATCAAAGTCCCTGTGGAGAGTTCACACATCTTCTAAAGAGATAGTTTTAACCTTATTTTGAGGTGGGGATGATGGGAGTTTCCTGGACTCAACCTATGGAAAATAACAAAAGCTCTGAATCTCTTCTCTGGAAAAATACATGGACACATAGCTTTTGCAGGGAATCCATGAACTAACCCCAGGTTAAGACCCTCTGATCTAGAGAGCTGAAAAAGAGGCCTCTTCCATGCTGAATATTCCATGATCTTCCTGTATTCTAGGTCTTGATCTGCAGGTGCGAATAATAACATTTCTCATCTTACTGGGTATGTATTATAAGTTTTGGACCCAAGCTCTGGATCTAAATTTAATAAAGAGCCTGCCTTAATTATCTAATTATTTCATCCTCATCTTCCTCTTTCATTTCTCTTAGCATCACTACTGCCTCTCCCTTCAACTCCACTTCCAAATGAGGTGCTCACTCAGGGCAGCTGCCAGCAGGGTGATCTCCAGCTAATCCACTGACTCCCCAGCCAACCACTTTTTATTCCTTTGGCTCTGTCCCAACACCCACAGGGACTCCATAAGTGGAATGAGCATCCTCATTGCAACCTGATGCAGATCGAGCATAAACATGCGCTTTGACAATATTGATGAAATTACAGAGAGATCGAGTCTCAATCACTGATTAATCCTAAGGATACAAATTGTATAGATAAAGAAATCTCAAGGCTATTCTCTCAATTAAAGTCAATATAGTTCAATGCAATAATCATTTAAGGAGCATCTACTATGCTGAGCACTTTACTTCGCACTGGGGATACAAAGGAGAATAAACTATAGTCTTAGTATCCTAAATGAACTACTAAAATAAAATGTTCTGGGTACTACGATAGTATCTCTCTAGGGTTTAAACTCAAGGTTCTGGGGAAAATATACATTTTAAAGAAATATATATGTATAATTATATGATCATATACATTATCCATAATTGTATATTCTATATATTATACACACAGACATATATATGTACATATATAGAGAGAGATTGATTTAGAGTCAATCACTGATGCATCATAAGGATAAAAATTATATAGATGAAGAAATCTCGGAATATTTTCTCAACATCAATCTGGTTCAATTACATATATATGTATGTATGTATGTGTTACGTGTGTATGTGTATAATACAAGCAGCTGGAATTTAAAACTTAGCTTTCTGAAATCTCTATGTATATAAGAGAGACATCTGGCCATAAGCCAAAAGAGAACAACATAATTTAACATCAGGTTAACTGCAAAGAACTCAAGGTAGAAGCCCCCTAAATTCGACATATAGTAAAAGCTTTGGGAAAGATCTCCACACTTACACCTGGCACATAGGAGGTATATAAGACTTCTGCTAAACAAATGTGAATAGCTGACCAACTCTCAGAATTAATCAAAAGGAGACAGTCCTCAAAATGCCTACGAACTTTAGAACTCTAGGTTGAGAGGCTATTAGGTATGCGTATGAAAAATCCAGAAAACCCACCCCAGCAAATTCAGGGAGCTTCTTAAAATATTTCTTCCAGCTCCAAGACTGTGATTTCATACACAGAAATAGATGTCTTATTTAGCAATCTCAAAACTCTCCTCATTGCCTTCCTTGACTCAGGCACCAAAAGACTCCTATCAACCATGTTATTCCTAAGAAGTTTATTTTCTCAGCCTCCAACAGATGAAAAGTCACAAAATGAAGATTCCGTTGCACAAATTATGCTCTAGACCAAGGACTGGCCTTCTTTTCCTGTAAAAGGCCAGATAATAAATATTTTTGGCTTTGTGGGCCACACAGTCCCTATCACAACTACTCAACTCTACTTTTATTTCAAGAAAGCAGCATCGATAACATGTAAACAAGTATGGTTGTATTCTGATAATCCTTTTCGTATAGACACTGAAATGTCAATTGCATAAAAATTTTCACATGTCACAAAATATTCTTTTGACAGTTTTCAATCATTTAACAAAGTAAAACCCATTCTTAGTGTGTCATAAAAAGATCAGAGGCAGGGGGGATTTGGCTGTAGTTTATTGACCTCTGCCTCACTCCTAGGGATCAAAAATTGCATATTTGTTCCTTAGAAGCAAAACTCTTTAGTGATCTGGTAATTTTATTCAAGTGCAACATTTCATCTCTAACAAATGAGGCCTCAGAACTGCCTTAGTAGGACCCTTATATGAAGCTCACTTTATGTGGTTTGCAGGATGCAATATAATTATTGGAAGCTGAAATGAGAGCCCCATGATTCTGACCAACAGTGGAGGCGACATGATCATTAAGCCAGCAAGCGGAGCATTGTTCAGCCTGATGCAGAAATCAGAATAGAGGCAAGAAAGTTTTCCTCAAAACAGACCCCACTGGAGACAGCAGGATCTGCTTACCAATAGCAGTGATTCTCCATCTCTGTCTAGGCATGTGGAACTAATATCACTGGAATAGTACTAGAAGTGAATGGGTTTTGCCAAGCAACAATCTAGGCATCCTTGTTCCCCCCCCCCCAGGCTCTATGAGAGTCAATACATTTCCATCTCCTGATGTGGCATTTGGAGACTTCATTTGCAGAGCAGTAGTGCTTAGCTAAATTCTCTCTTGCTAATCTGACTGGGTGGGAGAAGATACAAATGCCATTTTGGATCACACTAGCTCTCTATTAGGGAAGTTTAAGAGTACCAAAAAAGAGAAAGGAAAGAAAGAAAGAAAGAAAGAAAGAAAGAAAGAAAGAAAGAAAGAAAGAAAGAAAGAAAGAAAGAAAGAAAGAAAGAAAGAAGGAAGGAAAGAAGGAAGGAAGGAAGGAAGGAAGGAAGGAAGGAAGGAAGGAAGGAAGGAAGGAAGGAA
>VSMD01023022.1:0-32309 GCA_008750895.1 Mirza zaza | reverse complement strand
TGGATTAATAAAATGTGGTATATGAATACCATGGAGTACTATTCAGCTCTAAGAAACAACGTTGATATAGCACATCTTATATTTTCCTGGTTAGAGCTGGAACCCATACTACTAAGTGAAGTATCCCAAGAATGGAAAAACAAGCACCACATATACTCACCAGCAAACTGGTATTAACTGAGCAGCACCTAAGTGGACACATAGGTACTACAGTAATAGGGTATTGGGCAGGGGGGAGGGGGGTGGGGGGCGGGTATATACATACATAATGAGTGAGATGTGCACCATCTGGGAATGGTCATGCTGGAAACTCAGACTTGTGGGGGGAGGGTGGGAAAGGGCATTTATTGAAACCTTAAAATCTGTACCCCAATAATATGCTGAAATAAAAAATAAATAAATAAATAAATAAATAAATAAATGAAAAAAGAAATAAATGAATAAATAGGGGGAAGGGGGGAAAGGGTATTTATTGAAACTTTAAAATCTGTACCCCCATAATATGCCAAAATAAAAAAAAGAAGTAAAAAAAAAAAAGTTTATTCAGTATTGACACTAAGAACTCTTTAACCTACATCTACCATTCCGGTCAAAAATAACTCCTCCAGTTCTCTTCTTTGCCACTGTGCAGGTGTTGCTTTTCATTATTTTCTACATGATTAAAATTTCTTTTCCCTGGTTTTCTTCTATCTCCATCTTTTTTCCACTTATTAAGTGTATTTTCTATGATAATTATATTATTATTAATAATAATTGGAAGACTACTCTTTCTAAAACACAGATTGTATAATTTTATGTCAGCTGGAGTTAGAGCTACAAGCATGGCCATCCCCAGATGGTGTGCACTGCACCCATTAGCTGTGAATATACCCATTCTCTACTTTCCCTTTCCACCTGCCCAATACCCAATGAATGTTACTATTATATGTGCACTTAAATGTTGGTCAGTTAAGTCAGTTAATACCAGTTTAATGGCAAATATATATCGTGCTTGTTTTTCCATTCTTGTGATGCTTCACTTAGTAGAATGGGCTCCAGCTCTATCAAGGATAATACAAGAGGTGCTAATGTATACCATGGAGTTCTACTGAACTCTACTTTTATTTCAGGAAAGCATAATAAATAACATGCAAAGTCCTAGCGACAGCAGTTAGACAAGGTAAAGAAATCAAGGGCATCCAAATGGAGGCAGAAGAAGTCAAACTATTGCTCTTTGCTGAGGACATGAACTTATATCTAGAAAAACACAAAGATTCTGCCATAAGACAATTGGAATTAATAAATAAATTTAGCAAAATCTTAGGTTTCAAAATCCATGTAAACAAATCAGTAGTACTCATATATGCCAACAACAGTCAATTTGAGAGCCAAATCAAAGACTCAATACCCTTTACAATAGAAACAAAGAAAATAAAATAGGTAGGAATATATTTAATTAAGGAGGTGAAAGACCTCTACAAGGAAAACTATGAAACACTAAGGAAGGAAACAGCAGAGGATGTAAACAAGTGGAAAGTCATACCATGCTCATGAGTCGGCAAAATCAACATTGTTAAAATGTCTATGCTACCCAAAATGATCTACAGACTCAATGCAATCCCTATTAATATACCAATATCAGTTTTTTGCAGATCTAGAAAACATAATTCTATGGTTCATATGGAACCAGAGAAGACCCCGTACAGCAAAAGCAACCTTAAGGGAAAAGAACAAATTAGGAGGCATCAATTATTGACTTAAATTCGTACTACAAGGCTATCAGAACTAAAATAGCATGTTTCACCATTTTTGAGACACTTCACTTAGGAGAATGGTCTCCAGATCCATCCAGATTGTCGCAAAGGTAATAATTCACTTTTTATGGTGGAGTTGTTCCCTATGGTATACATATACCACATTTTATTAGTCCATTCATGAATTGATGTGCTCTTGCATAGATTCCACATCTTTGCAATTGTGAATTGTGTTGTAATAAATATTCTAGTGTAGGTGTCTTTTTGGTGACAAGTCTTTTTTTCCTTTCGCTAAATATCAAATAGTGTCATTGCTGCATTGAATGGTAGGTCTACTGCTAGTTCTTTGAAGAATCTCCATACTGTTTTCCATAGAGGTTGTACTAATTTGCAGTCCCATCAACAGTGCATAAGTGTTCCTTTCTCTCTACATTCACACCAGCATCTATTGTTTTTGGACTTTTTGATTGATGACATCCTAGCTGGGCTAAGGTGATATCTCATTGTGGTTTTAATTTGCATTTCCCTGATAATTAGTGATGTTGAGCATTTTTTCTTATGTTTATTGGCCATTCATCTTTCTTCTCTTAAGAAATTTCTGTTCATGTTTTTGCTCACTGTTTTATAAGGTTGTTTGTTTCTTTCTTGCTGAGTTGCTTATGCTGTTTGTAAATTCTAGTTATTAGCCCTTTATCAGATGTGTAGCTTGCAAATATCTTCTTCCATTCTGTAGGTTGTCTATTTGCTCTGTTGATTGTTTCCTTAGATCTATAGAAGCTTTTCAGTTTAATAAAATCCCATGTTTTAATTTTTGTTGCTGCCATGATTGCCTTTGGGGTCTCCTGTTCTAAACTTCATTGCAGCTGTGAATTTCACAGAAGGATTAGTTATACTTAATTTATTCTGTAGTCTCAGGGCTTAGCACAGTGTCTGGCATAGTGCTGGAACACATTAGAATGTCAATAAATATTTTCAGGTAAATAAGGAAGAAGAGAAGAAAGGAAGGAAGCATAATAAAAGGAAGTAATGATAAACCATAGAAATAAAATTAAGAAAATGTGTAAATGTGACTAGATATAGTGCAAGAACAAATGTAATCACAAATCATACACATAATCAGAAAATACCCCAAATTATTCCATGTTACTAATAATTATAAACTACATAGCAATAATGATAATAAGTAAACTGCATTGATATCTTCCACTGTGCTAGACACTGTTTAATGCATATTTCACATACATTATCATTTAATCCTCACAAAAATTCTACCAAGTAGCTAGTATTATTATTCTTATTTTACAGCTTGAAAACATTTGAGACAACTCCCTTTTTTATTATGTATGAAAAGAACTCTCATATAATATTAGTGGGTTACAGTTGAAATAACTGCAAGACATAGATGTCTTCTGAGGAGCAATTAGGGAAATGCAAAATCAAGGGCAGAAATTAGAAAGGACACTAGATGAATTTGAAGCCTCTGGCACCTATAGCTTTATCAAACACCAAAGCCTACATCCTAATGAGGTTAACAGAAAACCTCACGCTAAAGGCATTTTCATCCCATTTATTATTACTCAATGCATGTCCAACTTTCAACTAAAATATCATAAGCACACCAGGAGGCTAGGTAAAACACACTTTAAAGAGACAAAGCAAGCATAAGAAACAGATTCATATATGACAGAGATGTTAGAGTTATCAGAAGATTATTTAAAATGACTGTAATTAATATGTTATATGTTCTATTGGAAAGAGTAGCCACCTGGCAAGAACAGATGGGTCACGTCAGCAGAGAGACAGAATCAAAAGGAAATCCTAGGGGGAAATAAACCACTGTAACAGAAATAAAAATTGTCTTTGGTGGGCTCACTAGTAAACTCAATATAGCTATGGAAACAATCCATGATCTTCAAATTAGATCTATAGAAACTTCCCCACTAAAATGCAAAGAGTAAGAGAAGAGAAAAGAAAAGAACACTTAAAAATTGTGGGGCAACAGTGGGATCTCACTTAAGTCTTTGCTCACCGAATTCTGGTATGATGCTCCTCAACTGCCCCAGGTGTGCCTCCAGTGAGACCAGGTATAGTGAGTGTCACAGTGGCCATCCCTACATAGGGCACATGTTGTAAAACCTGGTGACCTCTGTGTGACAATATCTCTACTAGCCCACAGAATAAATGAGATATTGGGTCATGGCTATGTCCACCTAGATTTGGAAGCATAGATCCACTTGAAGTCTCAGGCATGGAACCCCAGTAGAGGGGAGCAATGAGGGTAGGGCCGCTGCAGAGAGTGCTCACTAGGACAATGTCTAGTGGAGCCACATAATGGGGTATCTTAAGAAATGGCAGAACTATAGTGCCACCAGAGTGCAACGCCAGCCTGGAAGGGTGACAGGCACCCAACTTCAACCTCTGAGAGCTGCAGTGTGGGATGCTCATTGCAAAGCTACAGGGAAGAGGCAGCCTCAAGCCTTCAGAGCCCAAATGCCACCCAGTGTGTCCCAATGTGGGACATTAAGTCAGAGAATATTGCCAAAACTTAATATTTAATGTTGTTTTCCCTGTTGAGTTTTGGACTTACGTGGGACCAGTTACACATTTTTTCTTTCATGTTTCTCACTTTTGGAATGAGGATGTCTATTCTATACCTAGTCTATCATTTTATTTTGGAAACACATAACTTGTTTGATTTCACAGACTCATAGATAAAGAGATACTTGCTTCAGGATAAATAGCACCTTGAGTTTCGCCCATATCTGATTAGATGATATTTAAATGAAAATTTGAACTTATATTTTAAGCTTGATGCTACAACATGGTAAGAAATTGGGGCTATTTGTGTAGAATTAATATTTTTCATGTGAGAATTACATGGATGTGAGGGGACCAGGAGAAAATTGATGTTTTCTGAATGTGTCCCCTCAAAAATTATATGCTGAAACTTCGTTCCCAATGGGATAGTGTTAAGAGATGGAGTTTCTGAGAAGTGATTAGGTCATGAAGGCTCTACTCTCACGAATGGGATTAGTATCATCATAAAAGATGGAGGGAGCTTGTTTATCCCTTCTGCCATGTGAAAACACAATTAGAAGGAAATATCTTTGAAGCAGAGAGCAAGACCTCATCAGACACACTGAATCTGCTGGCATCTTTATCTTGAACTTCCCAACTACCAGGACTGTAAGAAACAATTTCTGTTGTTTATAAATTAGGCAGTGTAAATTATTTTGCTATAGCAGCCTGAATGAACTAAGAAAGGCAATTTCAAAACATTATCATTTATTTAATTGAAATAACAGAAGAAGAAATACTTGAAAAAATGATAGCATAGAACTTTCCAAAATCAATAACAGAAATGAAACTACACATCCAGGAAGTTCAAATTACACTAAGGAGAATAAATGCCAAAAAATATATCTCAAAATAAAACAAACTTCTCTTAGACATCATATTCAAATTGCTGAAACCAAAGACAAAGAAAAAAATTGCAAAAGTTGAAGGTAAAAAAAAAGATCAAAGACATAAGGGCAAACTATAAAGCAAATTTCTTATCAGAAACTATGCCATCAAGAAGAAAACTGAGTGGGGTATTTAAAGTGTTAGAAGAAAAAAATTCACCAAATTAAAATTCTATATCAAGACAAATTACCTTCTTGGACAAAGAAACACTAGAGGGTTCATTGCAAGCTGACTTGTTGCAGGTAATAAAAATACTTTGTTCAGGATAAAAGAAAATGACATAACTCAAACTTGTATAAACACACAGAAAGGAAAAGTGTCAGAGAAGGAATGAATTAAAGAAGGAATGAATAAAATGCTTCATTTTTCTTATTCATAATTAATCTAAAAGACAGCTATTTGTTGAAACAATGATGGTAATAATGTACTGAATGATGTTAGACCATGGAAAATGAAAATGAATCAGAAAAATACTATAAGGGATGGGAGGAAGTAAATGAGAATATAATGTTATAAGTTACCTGCACTACACAAGAGGTGTAATAGAGTGTCAGTTGACTCAGGTTAGTTAATAATATGTATTATAAACTCTAGGGCAACACTTAAAATGTTTAAATAGAAGTATAATAAATATGATTACAGAGGATATAAATTTGAATAAAGAATTACAATATATATAAAATATATACAATTACAATATATACAAAAATTAACTTGAGATGGATAGGTAACCTAAGTATAATAAAAAAAAATCTTAAATAACATAGTGATAAATTTTCATGTTTAGGAATTTGGCAATGTGTTCTTAAATATAACACCAAAAGCACAAGTAGCAAAGTAAACATAAATAGGTAAATGGACTTCATCAAAATTAAAAACACTTGTTCATTCAAGACACTACCAAGAAAATGAAAAGACAATCTACCAAATGGGAGAAAATATTGGCAAATCATATATATGATAAGAATTTTATATTCAGAATATATAAAACGCTGTATAACTCGACAGCAAAATGACAAGCAACCTAGTTTTTTTTTTATGTACCTCTTTTTTTTTCTTATATTTCATCATATTATGGAAGTACAAATATTGTTAGGGTTACAAATAGCAACCTAGTTTTTTTTTTAAATAGTAGACAAAGGCTTTGAATAGACTTTTCTTCCAAAGAGGATATAAAAATGTCCAAGAAGTATATGAAATTATGTTCAACATCATTAGTAATTAGACAATGCAAATCCGAACTATAATGCAAAATCACTTCATAGCTACTAGGATAGCAAGTATAAAACAAACAAACAAACAAAAACATACAAAAAAACAACAAAAACATGTTTGGTGAAGATTTAGAGAAATTGGGACCCTTGTTTATTGATGGTGGGAATATAAAATGGGACGTTTACTATAGAAAATAGTTTGACGGTTTCTCATAAAACTAAACATAGAAGTACCATATGATAGCCATTCCACTTCTGGGTATATACTTAAAATAATTGAAACAGGGAATCAAAGAGATATTTGTATACCAATGTTCACAGCATCCCTATTCAAAATTGCCAAAAGGTGGCAACAACCCAGTTATTCATCAGCAAATGAGTGGATAAATACAATGTGATATATCTGTACAGTGGAATATCACTCAGCCATGACAATGATTTTGATACATGTTACAACATGGATAAAACTTGGAAAAATTATTATATTAATAACTGAAATAAGCCAGACACAAAAGGACAAATGTATGATCCACTTATTTGAAATATATAATGTAGACAAATTTTTAGAAACAGAAAGTAGATTAGATGTTACTATAGGCTTGTATAAGGGGGAAATTCAGAGTTATTGCTTACTGATTAATGTGTTTTGAAAAAAAAAATGGCAGATTAGGGGTGACCTTCTGGCTTTCTGCTCCCAGTGTAGGAGGTGAAGAACTCAGACAGCTACACCAAAGAGGATCGCTCTCCCAGAGGCTCAGCATTGTGAATCAGCAGAGAAGGAGCATGGGACAAGCAGTGCTGCAAAAAAAAAAAAAAAAAAAAAAAAAAAAAAAAAAAAAGTGAATCAGAGAATCAACCACAAAGTCTGGAGAGTGTGAGATATATAATAGGGAATAGAGTGTGGGTTGGCCAAACCCATCAGCCATCTGGGGCAGTGTGATCTGACCCACAGAAGGATGACTCCTCTTCCACCGACCTCCACACCCATGCAGGAAGGCAAGTGCCTAAAGTCAGTGCAAAGTTGTAGCACAGGCCAACAGGCTGTGTGGAGTAGAGACAGGAGCAGGGGAACATTTTGAACACTCCAGTGCGCTGTGCTGGGTCTGCTTTGGGTGGGGAAAGGACTGGTCTTAGTGAACACTTTCCAGATCCACAGGAGGGAGCTTAGAGATAGGCTTCTCACTTTAGGAGCCTGCCAGGACCAGAACAAGGGAGATGAACCCCGAAAAGAGGTTCTGCCCATGGAAATAGCCAATGATTCGGCTGGCACAGGGTGGGACAGAATACAGATCCCTCCTACTGAATAGTCATGAGTCAGTATGTTAGGGAAGCAGTGGGCTCAGCAGGTGGCTCTTAGAGACAGCATGCCAAACCTAGCCCCGCTATCTGCTGAACAGTCACTTCCAGTCCTGGCTTTCTGAGGGTAGGCAGCCACCATTTTGGGTGTCGATAGCCTAAAATTGCTGTGGTGTGTTGCCCAGGCAAGGGACTCAGGCAACGCCCCTACCCCTGCCCAGCAGAGCAGGTCTTGCCCTTGGAGGAGGGGAGTAACGAGACAAGCCACTTTCTGAGCCCTCCTCTATCAACACTGGCCTTTTTGCACCAGTAGATCATGTTCTGCCATTGAATGGGTGGAATAGGGAGAGAGGCTGCTTTCTTGTCTGAGTCACCAGGCAGTCTCAGGCTGTCCCCCATCCCACCCAGCTGCCTGCCTGTCGCACCAAAAGGATAGACCCCATCCCTAGCAGTGCCGAGTAGTGAAGGAGGCTGCTTTTCGAGCTGAAACCCGTGGCGGAATCACCACTACCACTTTGCTATGACTTGGCTGCTGGGGTGCTTCACCTCAAAGGGACAGACTCCACCCCTAGAAGGGTGGAGTAGTGAAAGAGGCCACATTTTGAGCTGAGACCCATGGCGGAATCACCACTGTCCCTTGGCTTTGTCTCCGAAGATGGGGTGCTTTGCACCATAGGGTGCAAAGACCCCGCCCTTGAAAGGCTGTAGTAGTGAAGGAAGCCACTTTTCAAGCTGAGGTCAGCAGTGGCATCACCACTGCCACTTTCTTGTGACTCGGCCACTAGGGTGCTTTGTACCA
This sequence comes from Mirza zaza, assembly GCA_008750895.1. NCBI lineage: Eukaryota > Metazoa > Chordata > Mammalia > Primates > Cheirogaleidae > Mirza > Mirza zaza. Next base: position 23,802 of record VSMD01023022.1, on the reverse strand, counting down.
AAGGAACATACCCCACAGCTGGAAGGGTGGAGTTGTGAGATAGTGCACATTTTCAGCTGAGAACCATGGCAAGTTCACCACCACCACTTTGCTTTGTCTCTGCTGTTGGGCTGCTTTGCACCAAAGGAACAGACCCTGTTCCTGAAAGTGCGAAGTAGTGAAGGAAGCTGCTTTTTGAGCTAAGACCCTCAGTTGTTTCTTTGCTGTGACTTGGTCATCAGTGCCTCCCAGCAAAGAGACAGACCCTACCTTTGGAAGGGCAGAGTGGCAAGGGAGGCCGCTTTCCAGGCTGAGACCCACCGGGGCAGCTGATGGCACTTGGCTGCAACCAGGTCACTGGTATTTTGTGCCGAAGGGACTGACCCTGCCTCTGGAGGGGCAGAGTAGTGAGGCACATAGCTTTCGTATCTGAGACTCTCAGTGGCCTTGTGCAGGGCTTCTCCAGCAGCCCTGAGGTGTGTACTTTGTACCAACTAGATAAACCCCACCCTTGGAGGGGTGGAGTAATGAGAGTAGCCACTTCCTGCACTGAGATGCACAGTTGCCCCAGGACGTGCCCTTCCTCCAATCTGGAAGGTTATCTTTCCCTCTGGCAGGGCATACCCTGACCTTGGAGGAGGGGAGAAATGAGAAAAGACATTTTCCAGGCTGGGACTTGTGGCAGTCTCAGTCAAAGCCCCTCCCCCAGCCCACCAGTATAGACTCAGCCCTAGGAGGCAGTGAGAAAAGAGAAAGTCACTATCCCTGTGTGACTAGCTTGAATCTACGGGACCTTGGAACTAAGCAAAAAGGGACAGATTCCTGACTTGGTAACGTGGGCTGGTTTTGATCATCTGATAAGTTCATAACACAAGGGCTTGCCCTTGACACCCAGACCGTTGCCAGCTTAGGGGCTTGTGGCTCAGGAAGAAAAAAATTGACCATAGTTAATAAAAATTACACCAATTGATAACCCCCATCAGGACTTGGTTTGCAAGAGTTGCGAAAGAGACCTGAATAACATATTAGCAGCTCTCCACTAGCTGCAGATCAAGCAACCTGTGAAGTATGCACCTTTAGACTTGCCATTCAGTCCCTGTTGCTCTTCTCACCCTACCTATAGTGGTAACTGGGCTCAAGTAACCCTTGGGAGTGGCATGACATTACCCAAAGACTGAGGCAACTCTATATCCCATTTGGGGGTGTAGAGCTCAAAACAAAGGTATTGGAATACTTTGATAACCAACTCCTCCATGCAAACTACAAGCAACAAAAGAGAGAGTAACCCAATAGCACAACACAAGGTCTTCCACCTCAAACTAGTGGTCGGCAATGAAGTCACACACATGAGTGATCCAACTTCTGGCAATCTAAGCAAGGGATTCTAATTCACTAATCTTTGTAAGCAGAAGGTGAAGACAAAAGATCAGATGAAAACTGAACAGGCTAAAACACCTCTAAGACAATACAGATCAGAGTTCATCTCCCCGGCATTGTCAAGGCAAGTCCCTTTAAGGATCCAGAATTAAGTCCATAAACCAGTCCCAGCACCCGTAGTCCTTGACAAAGTAGCCTGATGAGAAAGAATCAGGGAAAGAACAGGAAACATGAAAGACCACAGAGAAAAGTCACCTCCAAAAGAAAATATTCAATCTCCATCAATAGATACCAACTTACAAGATATGATTAAACTGACAGAGGAAGAATTCGAATATGGATTGTAAGAAAACTCAATAGAACTGAATAGAAAATTGAATCCCAACATAAAGAAACCACAAGAACAATTTAGAAAATGAATGGAAAATTCACAGAAGAAATTAAAATACTATGGAAAAACCAAAAAGAAATCTTGGCAATGAAGGAGGCATTGAAGGAGCTTCAAAACATAGTGGAAAGATTAAAGAATAGAATCGATCATGCAGATGAAAGAATCTAAGACATTGAAGATAATGCCTATGTGGTAAACAAATCGGAAGAAGAAAAAGAAAACAGAAACTAGAGATAAGGCAAAAACATACAAGAAATGAGGTACTATGTAAAGAAGCCAAATATAAGAATCATTAGAATCTAAGAGGGAGATAAAGAAAATTCACATGGTCTGAAAAACTTATTTCATGGAATATTGGTGGACAATATGCCTGACCTGGCCAGAAATATTGATACCTAGATACAAGAAGCACACAGAACTCCTAGGAGACTCAATGTGAAAAGGAAATCACCACCTCACGTAGTTATTAGGTTGACCAAAGTAAATATGAAAGAAGTAATTCTATGAGCAATGACAGGAAAGCAACAAATAAACTAAAAAGGAAAGCCTATCAGACTAACTTCAGATTTCTCAAATGAAACTTAACACACCATAATGGATTGGGTGCCTATCCTTAATCTTCTAAAACAGAATAATGCCCAACCTAGAATTCTTTATCTGGAAAAATTAAGCTTCATATATGAAGGAGAAATAAAGTCCTTACAAGACAATCAATCACTGATGGAATTAGAAAAGACCAGACCAGTGCCACAGAAAGTGCTCAGACCTGTATTTCACAGCAAACAGAGCAATAGACACTTTTCAAATTAAAATAATCAAGATATAAAGGCTAGAACATAGAATTCATGATGGCTCAAGGTAAAAAAAAAAAAAAAAACAGGATTACATGAAAAAATATAAATGGAAATACACCTTAAATTTCAATCCTCTCAATAAATGTCCTCTGAAGAGACATAGACTGACAGAGTGAATGAAAATCCACAAGCCTAGTATCTGCTGTCTACAGTATCCAACCATCCTCTGAAGAGACATAAACTGACACAATGCATAAAAATCCACAACCCTAGTATCTGCTGTCTATAGGAAATGCATCTAACCCACAAAGATGACTTCATGCTCAAGGTCAAGGAATTAAAAACAATCATCCAGGCAAATGGAAGTCAAAAGAAAGCAGAGGTAGCTATACTATTTTCAGATAACATAAGCTTTAAAATACCAAAAGTAAAAGAGGACAAATATGGCCACTATACAATGGTGAAAGAGAAGATCCAACAAGAAGAATTAAAAATTCTTAATATTTATGCACCCAATGCAGGAGCACCAAGTTACATAAAGCAAACCTTGTTTGATCTAAATAGCATGATAAACAATGATGCCATAGTAGCAGGGGACTTCAACACCCCACTGAATGAACTGGACAGATCTTCCAAAAAGAAAAAAAAAATAATAATTGACTTAATCAGAGCTCTAGAAAAAAAGGGTCTCACAGATCTCTACAGAGCATTCCACCTAAATTAATCAGAATATACATTCTTCTCATCAGCACATGGAACTTTCTCCAAAATTGATCACATACTAGATCACAAATCAGACCTCAACAAATTAAAAAAAATAGAAATTATACCGTATATCTTCTCTTATCATAGTGGTATAAAATTAGACTTCAATTCCAACAGAAATACTCACCAGATCACAAAGTCCTGGAAATTAAACAATCTATTGTTGAATAACTATTGGGTCAAGGAGGAAATACAGGTGGAAATCAAGGGTATCTTTGTACTAAATAATAACTGAGACACAAGTTATCAAAACTTTTGGGATACAGCAAAAACATACCTGAGAGGAAAACTAATAGAAATAAATGCTCACATCCAAAAAACAGAAATCCTAAATATTTACAATATAATAAACAGTCTCAAGGAATTAGAAAAAGAGGAGCAAATAAATTCTGATCCTAGCAGAAAAAAAGAAATAACTGAGATCACAGCAGAGCTAAATGAAATTGAGAACAAGAGAATTGTATGGAAGATCAACAAAACCAAAAGCTGGTCTATCAAAAATATGAACAAAATTGACATCCCTCTTGCTAGATTGACAAGAATTCAAAGGGAAAGTACTTTAATAAACTCAAATAGAAATAAAAAAGGAAATGTCACAACAAACACCATGGGAATACAAAACATTATTTTTGATTACTATAAAAACCAATATGCACAAAAAATACATAATGAGGAGGAAATGGACAAATGGCTGGAAACATAAAAATTCCCTAAGTTCATCCAGGAGGTAATAGAATTTCTGAAGAGAACATACTGAACCTCAGAAATTAGAGCAGCAATTGAAACCTCCCAAAATACAAAAATCCCAGACCAGATGGCTACACTTCAGAGTTATACAAAACATGTAAAGAAGACATCATACCTATACTACGGAAATTATTCCACAACATTGGCAAAGATGGTATCCTTCCTAACTCATTCTATGAAGCCAATATCACCTTGAAACCATAGCCAGGAAAGGACACAGCAAAAAAAGAAAATTACAGACCAATATCCCTCATGAACATAGATGCAAAAATTGTCAACAAAATTTTAACAAATAAAATTCAGCAGCACATCAAAAAAAAAAATAATTCACCATAACCAGTTGGGCTTTATTCCAGGGATGCAAGGCTGGTTCAACATGCTAAAACTATAAATTCAATCCATATGATAAATAAAAGCAAGAACAAAGATGCTATGATTCTCTTGATAGATGCAGAAAAAGCATTCCACAAAATCCAACACATCTTTATGATAAAAATTTTTAATAAATAGGAATAGACAGGTCATAACTGAAAATTATCAAGTCTCTTTATGACAAACCCATGGCCAATATTATATTGAATAGGGAAAAATTGAAGCCATTCCTACTTAGAAGCGGAACAAGACAAGGTTGCCCATAATCTCCACTTCTATTCAACATAGTACTAGAGGTCCTTGACAGAGCAATCAGAAAAGAAAGAGGAAGTAAGAGTGTCCTCATTGGGGCAGAAGAGGTCAAACTCACACTCTTTGCTGATGATATGATATAATATTTAGAAAACCCCTAGGATTCAACCAGAGAGCCCAGGAATTGATAAATGAATTCAGTAAATTCTCAGGATATAAAATCAATTCACACAAACCAGTGGCATTCATATGCACAAATAACAGCCAAGCCAAAAATCAAATCAAAGATTTGACACCTTTGGCAATAGCATCAAAGAAAATTAAATATTTTGGAATATATTTCACAAATGAGATGAGAGACATATATAGGGAAAACTATGCAACACTGAGAAAAGAAAGTATAGAAGATGTAAACAGATGGAAAACCCTACTATGCTCATGGATTGGTAGAATCAATATTTTTATAATGTCCATACTATCTAAAGTGATCTACAGAATTAATGCAATCCCTATCAATGTACCATCACCATTCTTTACAGATATAGAAAAAATAATTCTACACTTTGTATGCAACCAGAGAAGACCTCACATGGCCAAAGGAATCTTAAGTAAAAAGAAAAACTGGGAGGTATCAATCTATCAGACTTCAAGCTGTACTACAAGGCTATAGAAATTAAAACAGCATGGTATGAAGAACCGAGATATAGACCTCTGGTAAAGGACTGAGAACCCAGACACAAAACCATCCTCATATTGGCATCTAATCTTTGACAAAGCAGACAAAAATATATATTGGAGAAAAGCATCTCTTTTCAATAAATGGTTCTGGGAAAACTGGATAGCTACATGCAGAAGATTGAAACTGGATCCCGACCTCTCACCTCTTATAAAAAATCAATTCAAGATGAATAACAGACTTAAACCTAAGGCTTGAAAACTTAAGAATTCTAGAAGAAGAAGTTGGGAAGACCCTTTCAGACATTGGCTTAGACAAAATATTTTTGAAGACGACCACCAAAGCAATCACCACAGCAACAAAAATATAAATAAATGGGATCTGAGCAAATTAAAAAGCTTTTGTTCAGCCAAGGAAACTATCACTAGAACGAATAGACAGCCTACTGAATGGAAGAAATTATTTGCTCTCTACACATACAATAAAGGGCTGAGAACAATAGTCTATCTAGAACTTAAAAAATCAACAGGAAAATATCAAACAACCATATCACTAAATTGACAAAGGAAATGAACAGAAATTTTTCCTAAAGAAGACAGAATATTGGCCAGAAAACATATAAAAAATTCCCAACATCTCTATTAATTAGAGAAATGCAAATCAAAACTACAATTAGATATCACCTAACCCCAATCAGATCGGCTTCTATCAAAAAATCCCAGAACAACATACGTTGGCGAGGATGTGGAGAGAAAGGAACACTCTTACAGTGCTGGTGGGACTGCAAATTGGTGCAACCTCTGTGGAACAGAATTTGGAGATACCTTAAAGAGCTAAAAATAGTAATACCATTTGATCCAGAAATAGCACTCTTAGGCATCTACCCCAAAGAGCAAAATACATTGTATAATAAAGACATGTGCACTTGAATGTTTATGGCAGCACAATTCACTATTACAAGGATGTGAAAACAACTCAAGTGTACGTCAATTCATGAGTGGATTATTAAATATGGTATCTGTATGCAATGGAATAACACTCAATTATAAGAAATGATAGTGATCTAGTACCTCTTAATTTTCCTGGATTGAGTTTGAGACCATTATCCAAAGTGAGGTATCACAAGATCGAAAGAATAGGCTCCACATGTGTTCACCATCAAATTGGCACTAACTGATCAACACTATGGTGCAAACATGGTAGTAATATTCTCCAGGGATTAGGTGGTTGTGAGGAAAACTCATAACTAATGGATGCAGTGAGGTTCAATGTAACTGGTAATTAAATGTGGTTGGCTAGATCATCCTGCTTCTATTCCTGCTAACCTAGATTTGGCTACATGGCTCTGTTGCTTGACATGTTAACATCTATGTTCATCTATAAAGTTTAGTCTTTCTAAAAAGTCAACTAACAGGAAAAAATGGCGGAGAAATGGTAACCCCCGGATTCCTGCTCCCAGAGAAGGAGACATAGATCTTGTTCTCCTACATGCAAGTGGATCTCCCCCTATAAGGACAGCATCTAGAATCCACAGAGGTTCATCGTAGGACTCTCAAAAGTGGAAAAAACAAGATGATTGGGAGATAACAGTGCATTCCCTGGTGAGTACAAAACAAATAATAGAGTACGAGGGAGGGCGCCCGCCTGCCGGGCCAAGGGGTGAAGTGGGATCAGACCCACAGGAGAACTCATTGCTTCCATATTGACCTCCACATCCAGCCAGCCAGGGACCTGTCTGAAATTGGTGCGAAATCACGGCAGGAGAAGAGGGTACTGGAGAGAGCTGACATTAGTGGAAACTTCCCTGAGCCCTGTGCTAGGACGGCTATAAGACGGGAGTATACTGACCTGAGCTGATAGGGGAGGCAGTTAGATGTCTTGCCTATGGTAACAAGTGGGGCCAGCCCTACAGAGCTTTCCACTAAGTCAGGGACTCTAAGCTATAACTGCCTTGGGGGAATGAAACTGCACAGGGCTGGTCTTTAAGAGTGAAAGCTATGTCTGAACAGGTAGTTGGGAAGGCAGCATAGAGGAGGCAATGGAGCATCCTGATGACCCAGACCCCCAACCTGGCACCTGCCACCTCCTAAACAATCACACCCAGTGCTGGTGCCCTGCGAGTGGGCAAGCGGATGCCATTGATGGGGTCCACAGCCCAGCCACTGTGGTGCAATACACTGTGGCGGGCAGGTCCCTTCCCCCAGCCTTGAGACTCTCCTGACAAATTCAGCCCCTACACAATCTGTGAGCAGCTGGCCAGGCTTGGGTTGATCATTGAACTACTGAGAAGACTAACAGCCAAGTAGAGTTACAGCCACTGCAGTGTCAGGGTGCAGGGCAGACGGGGGAGCTACCTCCTAACCATAGCCTGCATCTCTCCTGCCGAAAGTGGTAGGCTCTGCCCCTGGAGGTGGGGTGAGACAAGAAAAGCCACTCTCCCCCAGATATAGGGACAACCAAATGGGCCTGTGTGCAATCCTTAAGTGGGCAGTTTAAAAGACTTTGCTTCCCAGAGCAGTTTAGGTCACCCAGTCGATCAAAATGCTGAGGCTGGATCTCCTCTCCCCATCAGTGGCCAACAGTCAGGGCCTTAGTTAAGGAACAAATCTGCAAGTGGCCACAATAGGCTCCACAAGTAACCCCTCCCATCAGGGGTACCTTCCAAGTGTGGTAGAAGAGCTCCCTGAGTGGCTGATCAAGAAACTACAGAAGAGAGGATCCCTGGGTAGCACAGGAAATAACAACAGCTGATTCAGATGGGGAGGGCTGAGCGAAAGAATTTAGGAACCTCAAAATACCAAACCAAAAAACCCTCCCCCTAAGAGATACACCAGCTCTCAAGAAATAGAGACTGAACAAACCCAAAACACTAAAATGACAGAAGAATTCCAAAATTGGATTGTAAGAGAGCTCAATGATATGTAAGAAAAAAATGGTTAACCAACGCAAAGAAACCACAAAGAAAATACAGGACTTGGAACAAAGATTCACTAAGGAAATTGAGATCTTAAAAAAAATCAAGCTGATCTCCTGGAAATGAAGAATCTATTCAGGGAAATACAAAACACAGTGGAAAGCCTCAAAAATAGGGTGGACCAAACAGAAAAAAGAATCTCAGAGATTGAAGGCAACACCTTCAAATCAAATAAGTTAATCATGGAGTTAGAGCAGAAAAATAAGAGACATGAGCAAAGCTTACAAGAATTGTGGGATTACACGAAGAAAAATAACCTGAAGGTCCACTGGATTCTGGAGAAGGAGGAAGAAAAATCCCAAGGGTTGGATAAGATATTTGAAGAAATAATTGAGGAAAATTTCCCAGGTCTAACCAGTAACCTAGAATTAGAAATACAAGAGGCCAAAAGGACTCCTGGGAGATACAATGCAAACAGGAAAATACTACGTCATGTAGTCCTCAGACTGACCAAAATATCAACAAAAGAGACCATCCCACAAGCTGTAAGGCAAAAGAAGCAAGATACATACAAAGCAAAACCAATCTGGAAAACATCAGATTTCTCAACTGAAGCAATACAAGTAAGGAGAGACTGAGGCACATTGTCACTCTTTTGAAACAAAATAATTACCACACTAGAATCTCATACCCTGCAAAACTAAGCTTTATATATGAAGGAGAAATTAAGACATTCTCAGATAAGCAAACTCTGAGGGAATTCACCAAGACAAGACCAGCCCTACAAGAAGTGCTCAAAACATTGTTACACACGGAACAGCATAATAAATTCTCACAAACATAAAAACAACCCAAACATAAAAATTAAAGGCCAGATATTACAATGATTCAAGAGAGGAATCAAAGCAACTACATCCAACCCAACAGAATGAACAGTAATCTGTCTCACCTGTCATTTCTCTCTATAAATGTGAATGGCTTAATCTCTCCACTCTTAGACAAGGCTGGCTGAATGGATAACAAAATACAAGCCAATTATCTGCTGTATTCAGGAAACACATCTAACCTGCAAGGATTCACATAGACTAAAAGTAAAGGGGTGGATATCAGTATTTCAAGCAAGCTGAAGTCAAAAGAAGGCTCATGTAGTGGTTCTAATCTCAGATGATTTAGTTTTTAAACCAACAAAAGTAGTGAAAGACAAAGATGGTCATGATATAATTGTGAAGAGCACAGTTAAACAAGAAGAGATAACAATTTTAAATATATATGCACCCAATTGAGGTGCACCCAGATTCATAAAGCAAACCTTACTGGATCTAAGCAAATTGATTAACAGCAACTCCATAATCACCAGAGAACTCAACACCCCACTGATGGCACAGGAAAGATCCTCCAAACAGAAAATTAATAGAGAAATAATGGAATTAAACAAAACTCTATAACCATTGTGTCTGACAGACATTTACAGGACATTCTACCCAGAATCCACTGAATATACATTCTACTCATCAGCTCACAGGACATTCTCTAAGATTCACCATATCCTAGGACACAAAGTAAGCCTCCAGAAATTAAAAAAAAAATAGAAATCATACCATGTATCTATTCAGATCATAGTGGAATAAAAGTAGAAATCATCCCTAACAGAAACTCACATTTCTACACAAAAATGTGGAAATTAAACAACCTCCTACTAAATGATTACTTCATAAATGAAGAAATCAAGATGGAAATAAAAAAATTCTATGAACAAAATGACAATGGAGAGACAAGTTATCAAATCCTCTGGGACACAGCTAAAGCATTATTGAGAGGAAAGTTTATTTCCATAAATGCCTATAACCAAAAGTCAAAAAGATCAAAAATAGACAATCTAATTAAATGACTCAAAGAGCTGGAAAAAGAAGAACAGACCAACACCAAACCTAGCAGAAGAAGTGAAATTAACAAGATCAAATCAGAACTAAACAATATTAACAACAGGAAAGCTATACAGAAGATTAATTTAAACAAAAAAGATGGTTCTTTGAAAAAATAAACAAAATTGACATGCTTTTGACTATGGTAACGAAAAGTAGAAAAGAGAAATCTCTAATAAGCTCCATCGGGGAAAAAAGGAGATATCACAACTGATACCAAGGAGATACAAAATATAATTTACGAATACTACAAAAACCTTTATGACACAACCTGGAAAATGTGGAGGAAATGAACAAATTTCTAGAAACACACAGCCTCCCTAGGCTCTACCAGAAAGAAATAGAATTCCTGAACATACCAATATCAAGAGCCGAAATAGAAACAGCAATTAAAAATCTCCCTAAAAAGAAAAGTCCCAGCCCAGATGGTTTCACACCCAATTTTTACCACACTTACAAAGAAGAACTGGTGCCTATCTTGCAGAAATTATTCCACAACATCGAGAAGAATGGAAACATCCCCAACACCTTTTATGAAGCAAACATTACTCTGATACCAAAACCAGGAAAGGATGCAACAAAAAAAGAAAACTACAGACCAATATCTCTTATTAATATAGATGCAAAAATTTTCAACCAAATCCTAGCTAACTGAATCCAGATGCTTATCAAAAAAAATAATTCATCACGACCAGGTGGGCTTTATTCCAAGGATGCAGGGATGTTTCAACATACGTAAATCTATAAATGCAATTCACCACATAAACAGAAGCAAAAACAAAGACCACATGATTCTTTCAATAGATGCAGAAAAAGCTTTCGACAAAATTCAACACCCTTTCATGATATGAACACTTTAGAAAATAGGCATAGAAGGGACATACCTAAAAATGATACAATCCATATATGACAGACCCATAGCCAACATCATACTGAATGGGGAAAAATTGAAAGCATTCCCACTTAGAATTGGAACCAGACAAGGCTGTCCACTATCTCTACTTCTATTCAGCATAGTGCTGGAATTCCTGGCTACAGCAATCAGACAGGAAATTGGAATTCTAGGTATCCAAATAGGGGCAGAAGAGATCAAATTTTTACTGTTTGCTGATGATATGATATTATATTTAGAAAACCCCAAAGATTCAACCAAGAAACTCCTGGAACTGATAAATGAATTTAGTAAAGTCTCAGGATACAAAATAAATATACAGATATCAGAGGCATTCATATATGCCAACAACAATCAAATTGAGAACCAAATCAAAGACTCAATTTCCTTCACAATAGCAACAAAGAAATTAAAGTACCTGGGAATATACTTAACCAAGGAAGTAAAAGACCTCTACCGGGAGAAATATGAAACACTGAGAAAGGAAATAGCAGAGGATGTAAACAGATGAAAATCCATACCATGCTCATGATCAGCAGATTCAACATCATTAAAATGTCTATACTATCCAAACTGATCTACAGATTCAATGCAATACCTATTAAAAACCCATCAGCATTCTTCACAGATATAGACAAAATAATTTTACACTTCGTATGGAGCCAAAGAAGACTCTTAATATCAAAAGCAATTCTAGGCAAGAAAATCAAAATGGGAGGTATTAATATGCCAGATATCAAACTATACTACAAAGCTGTAGTAATTAAAGCAATCTGGTATTGGCAGAAAAATAGGGATATTGACCAGTGGAACAGATCTGAGAATCCTGATATAAAACCATCCTCATATAGCCATCTGATCTTTGACAAAGTAGACAAAAACATATGCTGGGGAAAAGAATCCCTTTTCAATAAATGGTGCTGGGAAAACTGGATAGCCACTTATAGAAGGCTGAAGCAGGACCCACACCTTTCACCTCTCACAAAAATCAACTCACGCTGGATAACAGACTTAAACCTAATGTATGAAACTATTAGAATTCTAGAGGAAAATGTTGGAAACACTCTCCTAGACATCGGCGTAGGCAAACAGTTTATGAAGAAGTCCCCAAAGGCAATCACAGCAGCAACAAAAATTAATAAATGGGACATGATGAAACTAAAAAGCTTCTGCACAGCCAAAGAAATAGTCATGAAAGTGAACAGACAACCTACAGGAGAAAATTTTCGCATCCTACACATCTGAAAAGGGACTGATAACTAGAATCTACTTAGAACTCATGAACATCAGCAAGAAAAAATCAAACAACCTTATCAAATGTGGGCAAAGGACATGAACAGAAACTTTTCTAAAGAACACAAAATAATGGCTAACAAACATATGAAAAAATGCTCAACATCTCTAATCATCAAGGAAATGCAAACCCAAACTACAATGAGATATCACTTAACTCAAGTGAGAATGGCCTTTATCAAAATGTCCTAAAACAATAGATGCTGGCATGGATGCAGAGAGGTAGGAACACTCCTACACTGCTGGTGGGACTGAAAACTAGTTCAACCTCTTTGGAAAGAAATATGGAGATACCTTAAAGCGATATAAGTGGATCTACCATTTGATCCAGCAATCCCATTACTGGGCATCTATCCAAAACATCCAATGACACTCTACAAAAAAGACACCTGCACTCGAATGTTTACAGCAGCACAATTCATAATTGCAAAGCTATGGAAACAACCCATGTTCCAATCAATTTATGAGTGGATAAATATAATGTGGTATATGTATACCATGGAGTACTATTCAGCTCTAAGAAATAACAGTGATATAGCACATCTTGTATTTTCCTGGTTAGAACTGGAACCCATAGTACTAAGTGAAGCATCTCAAGAATGGAAAAACAAGCACCACATATATTCACCAGCAAACTGGTATTAACTGAGCAGCACCCAAGTGGACACATAGAAACTGCATTAATTGAGTATTGGGTGTGTGGTAGGGGGGAGGATATATACATACATAATGAGTAATATATGCACCGTCTGGGGGATGGGAACACTTGATGCTCAGACCTGTGGGGGAAGGGAGGGAAAGGGCATTATTTGAAACCTTAAAATTTGTAACCCCATAATATGATGAAATAAATAATAATAATAATAATAATAATGGACTCGGTGAGCATTGTAGAGGGGAAAGGCTTGCCTCTAATCCTTGCTTTGGTGAGGCAAAGACATAAGGTATAACCAAAATGCTTGTACCCTCATAATATCCTGAAATGAATTTTTTTTAAAAAATTCAAAATATTGGAAGAACTACCAAAATGTGACAGAGACTCAAACTGAGCACACGCTATTGGAAAAATGGTACCAATAGACTTGCTTAAGGCAAGGTTGCCATAATCTTTAATTTGTAAAAAACACAATATATGTAAAGTTCAATAAAGTGATATACAATAAAAAAATTGTTTCAATTTGTGGTGTTTTGGAAATTGATAGTGGTGATGACTGCACAATACTGTGAATACAATTTATATAACTGAAATATACACTTAAAATTTATAATGGCAATTTTAGGTTATATGCATTTAGTATAATAACATTTTTTTGAATGAGGGAATTTACAAATAAATTATCAGAAATGAAGGTGTCACTCTTGGTAACAAGGACATTAAAGGATATTAAAGGAATTCTATGAACACAAATTTGGTAACTTAGATGAAATGAACCAGTTTTTGGAAATACACAAACTATCAAAACTCACACAAGGAAAAGTAGATAATATGAATAGCCTTATATCCATATATGGAATAGAAAAAATGTTTAATAATCATCCAAAAATAAAATCATCACTTACATGTGGTTTTACTATTGAATTCTACCAAACATTTAAAGAAAACATGATATGAATTCTCCATAATCTCTTCCAGAAGATAGAAACTGAGAACATTTTTCATCATTATTTGAAGCCAGAATTACCCAAATACCAAAATCAGATAAACATATAAGAAAAACCAAATAAAACAAAAATAAAAATATTGGAAAAACTATAGACCGATATCTTTTATCAACGTAAGTATAAAAATTATCAACGAAATATGGAAAATTAAATCCATCCATATGTAAAAGTAGTTATATACCATGACAAAATATAATTTATTTCAGTTATACAAGGCTCGTTCAATAATAAAATATTGATCTAATCTATCATATTAAAACATTAAAGAAGAAAAATCATATGATTATAAAAATTGGTGGAGAAAAAGCATTTGTCAAAATCTAACACTTATTTATGATAAAATCTCTTAGTAACTCAAGAATGAAAGAAAACTTCCTGAATTTGTTAAAGGATGAAAGTATCCAGGCAACACACTAATAAGACTGAGTACTTTTCTTCTAAAATTGGAAATAAAGAAAGAATATTCTCTGTGATTACTCTTATTTAACATTGTAGTTGGATTCCTAGATACTGTAATAAGACAAGAAAATGAAAGAAATATGACTTTCTGTATTCACAGATGACAGATTGTCTGTATAGATTGCCCAAATATTCGACAAAATATCTCCTGGAACAAATAAGCAACTACAGCAAGATTACAGGACACAAAATTAAGATATAAAATTCAATGGCTTTCTTATGTGCTGGCAATGAATGATTAGAATTTAAAATTAAAATAAATACTCTCTAAAAATCAACAAAAATATGAAATTCTTGGGTATTAATCTAACAAAATTTGCTTAAGATCTATATGTGAAAAATTTCCAAACTTTGATTACAAAATCAAAGATCTAATAAAATGATATTCCCTGTAAATATATTGCAAGATGCAATATTTTGTCAATTTTTCCTTAACTTGATTTATACATTCAATGTATATCAACCAACATATCACTAAATTATTTTGTAGATATAGACAAATTGATTCCAATGTTTATTTCAGAAGGCAAAACATAAAATAGCCAATACAATTCTGTAGAACGCAATTGACAGATTCACTACCAGATTTCAAGACATCCTGTAAATCTATAGTTATCCAGATAATTTGGCATTGGCCAAGAAGTAGACATATAGATCAATATAACAGAATAGACATGCCGTAAATAGATCCAAACAAATAGTTAGCTGACCTTTGATAAAAAAAAGCAACAAAAATTCAATGAAGAAATAAATCTTTCAGTGAATGGTACTAAAATAATTGGAGGTTTATATATAAAAACAGGAACCTATGAATAGACCTTACAGATTTCTCAAATATTAAGTCAAAATGAATCATAGATGTGAATGTAAAACTGTAAAACTTCTTAACCAAAATACAGGGAAATCTATACAACCTTCAATTTGATGATGTATTTTTATGTACTACACAAAAGGGTGATACATTTCAAAAAATGATGTTTGACTTATTAGGATTAAAAACTTCCACCTCGTGGAAAACAGAGTTAAAATAATAAAAAGATAAGGAACCAACTGGACGAAAATATTTGCAAAACACTTGTCTGAAAAGGACTTGTATCTACAATATGCATAGAACTTTCAAAACTCAACAATAAAAAACCAAATAGTCCATTTTAAAGTGGGCAATAGGTATGAATAGACACTTTACTAAAAAAGACTTATGGATGGCAAATAAGCATTGGAAAATATATTCAATATCATTTTTCATTAGGAAATTGCATGTTAAAACAATAATGAGATACCACTACACACCAATTAGAATGGTTAAAATTCAAACCACTAACAATACAATTGTTGGCAAGTATGTGGAACAAGTGGAAATCTCATTCATTGAAAGATAGTTTGGCATTTTTTAGAAAACTAATGATAAATTTACCACAAGTTCCAACAAGCACATTTTTAGGTTTTTACCTAGCTGATTTTAAAAACTTACATTCACACAAAAACTTGCATGCAAATATTTATAGCAGCTTTATTCATAACTGTCTCAAATTAGTACCAACCTTCAATAGGTGAATAAACAAACTGTATTCATCCATACTTGGACTATTATGCAGTGATAAAAATGAACTAGCAAGCAGTAAAAAGACATGAATGAACCTGAGTATCACTAAATAAAAAAAGCCACTCTGCAAACCTATACACTGTATGATTCTAATGATTTTCTGGAAAAGTCATAACAATAGAGATGATACAATTATAAGTGATTCCCAGAGGTTCAGGAGAAGTGTTACTGAATGGATAAAGCAATGTGTTTTTTTTTAAGGTAGTGAAACTATTTTTCATGATGATATAATTGTGGATACATTATACTATTCATTTGTCAAAACCCATTGAGCTTTACAGCACAATGAGTTAATCTATATATAAATTTTAAAATACCATTTAGAAAGTAAAAGAAAATCCCAAGATGGCATGCAAAAGGTGACAAAACAATCAAGCTGCATTATCATGGTATGAAATAGCCTCATTGAAAGGTATGAGGGAATAAGGTCCTTACCTACTATAGCCCCACCTCCTTTAACAGCAGGGATACATTCTGAGAAATATGTCCTTAGGCAATTTCATTGTTGTTCAGACACCACAGATTGAAATTACACAAACCTAGAAGATATACCCTATTACACATTTATGCTAGCTGGTCTAGCCTATTGCTCCTAGGCTACAAGTCTGTACAGCATGTTACTGTACTGAATACCGTAAGTATTGTAAAATAATGGCAACTAAATGAATATCTAAACATAGAAAAGATACAGTAAATTTTGGTATAAAAGATAAAAAAATGGTATAGGGAACTTATCATGAATGGAGATTGCAGGAATGGAATTTGCTCTGGGTGAGCCAGTGGTGGAGTATGAATGAATGTGAAATCCTAGAACATTACTGTACACCACTGTAGACTTTAAAAACACTGTATACTTAAGCTACAATAAATTTATAAACTTTTTTCAGTAATAAATTAATCTTTGCTTACTGTAAGTTTTTTACTTTATAAAACTATTTTTTAACTTTTTGACTATTTTATAATAACACTTAGCTTAAAACACAAATTATGCAGTTATACAAAAATATTTTCATCTTTACAGTTTGATTCTATAAGCTTTTTCTATGTTTTAATTAATTATTTTATTTATCTATTTTACTTTTCAAACTTTTTTGTTAAAAACTAAGACATAAACACACATTAGCCTAGGCCTACACAGAGTCAGATCATCAATATCACTGTCCTCCATCTCCACATCTTGTCCTACTGGAAGGTCTTCCAGGTCAATAAGACACATGGAGCTTTTATTCCTAGGATAAGAACGCCTTCTTCTGGAATATCTCCTGGAAAAGTTGCCTAGCGCTTATTTATATTTAACTTTTTTATAAGTAGAAGTACACTGTAAACTAATGATAAAAGTATAGTATATTAAATATATATGTGAGTAACCTAAGTGTTTATTATCATTATCACGTACTATGTATTATACATAATTGTATGTGCTATACTTTTATACAACTGGAAGCAGAGTAGGTATGTTTAGCATCACCACAAACACCTGAGTTAACACACTGGACTACAATGTTATGATAGCTACAATGTCACTAAGTGATTGGAATTTTTAAGCTCCATTGTCATCTTATGGGACCATTGTCATATATGTGATCCATCATTGACCAAAACATTGTCATGTGACGCATAGCTAGGACTATTTAAATGAATTTAATCTATAAAAATAAAGGAAAAGAAAACAGTATATAAGCACTGCAATTTAATTGATAGAACTGTTGCCCATGTGGTATGAATAAATTCTATAACATCTATCTATCTATCATCTATCTATCTATCTATGGAATTGGACAGATGAGTAAATGTACAGTAGATGGTAGGAGCCATTTTTTGCACTGTTAGAATGGGAGTTTAGAGATAAGCAAGAGGATGAAACTAGTATGACCCATGTAGTAATGATCTTGAGTAGAAGATAGCACTGTTAATACATGCATAACTTAATAGTGATACATTGTTTATATATGGGAAAATTTACAGATATGTATATACACACATTAGTATGCACATAAATATTTCCTTGGTTTGTCACATGAAAGAGTCTAAAGGCAATGATGCCTGAGTTACAGTGAGCACACCTAACATTCAGATATTGTTTTTTAATGCCATTCTCCAAGAACAGGATGCAGGGTTTCATGGAGTAATAGCTGATTCTATGATTGATTGGGGCAGAAAATACACATGATGTACCTGTAGCATCTTGTAGAGCCAGAAAGTAAAAGAAACAAATATGCTAAGAAAGAAAAGAAGCTAAAATATTATACACTGTGTTAATATAATTAAACTTTGTTATTTGCATTTCCATATTTGACTATAAATTATTAATCAAAAAGAAAAATAAACAAGCCATTATGAGTCCACAATGTGCCATATCTGTGTCAGATAAGAGGACACAGAAATAAGAGCTCCAGGGTCTTCCCACTACACAGCACCAGCTATCTTGGACTGTTGGGAAGTATGAGTAAATTTGTATTTCCCATACCTTGGGGCAATTCTACTTTTCTATAACTACTAAGCGAGTTCATGTGCTACACTTCTTACCAAAGTTTTATCAGCATATTGTGGATAGATTCATTTTAGCATTTAAAACAATGGTAAACATGTTAAAAAGTTATTTCATATTTTGGCAGTTTGTCAAATATTCTTTAATTCTAAGGTAATGCTCAACTGTAATGTAGCTGCACTTACAAAAACCACAAATAGTAGAAAATGTGACTATTTTCTATGTACAGAACTAAGAGCAATGCCAGAAAAAAATAGGAAATCAAGAGTTTCTAAATTCAAATATAAAACTTAACAAGTAACATTAAATTCCCAATTCTCCCAATGTTTATATAATAAAAGAATATAAATTAACTATTTTAAAAATAATGGTATAATCAGATATTCTTCATTGACTAAGATTTTGAACTTTAAAAAAGATTCCAAGGAATGTATTAAATTTTGGCAAATTATATAAAACAAACATTAACAAATCTAAATAGTTTTATTTTGGGAAAATGTTTTCTTAGTACACATAGTTTATTTTTTCACACATTAAAAGTCATATATAACATATCTTATATACCAAATGTTATATCATAATTGACCATATTTGTTATCCTATCAAAATATTTGGGAAGGGGTTGGGTTTATAATATATAGTTACTCCAGAAACAAACACTAGTCTACAAGAGAAGGAAAATATTCAAAAAGGAAAAACTTCCAGTTTGTTCAGTCTCTTTTTCTGCTCCTCTGAAAGAAGACATAATGGCATTGTAGATATGCCTTTCAATGTTCTGGTTAGTAGTATTCAAAAAGTGCCTCATTATTTTAAGTGAGAAAAGAAGTAATTCCTCAACATGCAAAGTGACATAAAAATATCTATAATTATCATTCTTGAAGAGAATGAAATATTATTTTTACATCAGAGGTAGTTTAAGCTTCAAGATAGCTTGTGCCAAAAATATTAGGTTACAACCACCCTATCCAAATCTTTTCTTCATGAGAAAGAACTAAAGCCACATATGCACAGATCACTAGTCACCATCAAAACTGAGGAAGATGAAACAAAAATCTAGCATAACACTGTGGAAAAACATGAAGTGTTCTATAATCTAGATAAAGCTATATTAATCTAACATTCCAATTAATATGTGAAGTAGTCTTTGTGAACAATTGGTATAACTGAACACCACAAACCAATTTTTCTTTAAATTTCAAGTAAAACCTACATAGAAATTTCCATTTGGTATGTACAGTATGACTAATTTCTCAATTCACCATGGTCACAATCAACGTGATCCAGAAAGTTCGCTATAACAGTTATTAGAACCATTTGTTTAATATGATGATTGGTTTCTATTAAATCATTGCTTTAAAATATGTAAATGCAAAAATTTTATTAATTTTATTAATCCACTCTTGCATTAAAGAGCACTCACCAGCAAACTGGTATTAACTGAGCAGCACCTAAGTGGACACATAGGAACTACAGTAATTGGGTATTGGGCAGGTGGGAGGGGGAGGGGGGTGGGTATATACCTACATAATGAGTGAGATGTGTACCGTCTGGGGTATGGTCATGGTGGAAACTCAGACTTGTGGGGGGAGGGGGAAAAGGGCATTTATTTGAAACCTTAAAATTTGTACCCCTACAATATGCTGAAATAAAAAAATTAAAACAAGTTGTTGCAAGTATGTTTTAAGTATTTGAATGAAAATCCATAATAGTTTATTAAACAGGAGAACTGGACTTTTCAAAGACACCTTTACCCTTTTGAGGTTGACATTGTGTGCAGTAATTATGCTCTTTAAAGAAACGTTAAACATAAGAAACAAAAACAAAAAGTCCCTCCTTGAGATCACTGGCCAGAGATAGAACACTGACCCAGAGAGATCATTGTCTTAAATGGTACATTTATGTTAACAATATATATTTATTTAATAAGAATTTAAAAATTAGAATGGTCTTAGTTGATTATGCAAACACTGTGTACATACCCTAAGCCCCTAACATATGGTAGGTGAACAATACAATTTTCTATATGTTAATTAATCATCTATAAGAAGAAAAATCTCATACTTATTCTGCAAGGGTTTCATTTGTCAAATTCTCTAATGATGAAGCAATTTTCTGGGTCAAAATAGTGTTAAAAGTGCCTTCATAAAGCATTTCAAAGCATTTCAACTGTAGTAGTTTTTTTTTTTTTTTTTTTCCCTGAGGCAGTGGCTGACTTACTGTAGCAGGTGTTTGGAATTCCTGTTTTTAACGTATAAAAATGAAGACATTTGCTAAGAATTCATGCAAATCAATCAGACCTATTATTATGTTTCTGTTCCAAACAAGTGTCTACCTTAGGCATTAATTTCCACTTAACCTGTGCTTGAGTTAAACATTACACTGCTGGAACCTGGTTTCTCTTTCCATTAACCTACCTGTCTTCAGGGTGGTATGATTTATACCTCTCTGCTACTAATCTTAATACTTCTCAAGTAATTAGAAAGAACCGGGTTTTGAAATCCCTTATCTGCCAAAGTTCTTCACTAAAAGAATATGTGACTACTCCAGGACCTGAAAAAATTCAGCAAAGGTGTTCCCAGCACCAACAAAACTTTTCCAAATGCCACCATTGTTCATTGCTGTTAGTGAAAATTTTGTCATATTATCAATACCTCACCCTGACTGCCTAAATGAAAAAATAAATTAGATAGGCTTTGACATGGAAGAAGCATTGGAAAGAAGGATATAATAGCTCTGGGAACTGAAAGGCACTTTCCTTTTTTTCCTCTACTTCTTACAGTTCCCATAATAAAAAAAAAAAATGATGTTGATGCATTTACAATCATGATATAGTTCAGAAAGGTGTCTTTTATTAAATTTTGCATAGACAACCAATGAAGTGTATATCTATTTTTGGAAACTTGGTAGAGAATGAATAGAGAGTGTAAATGCTTCCTGTGTAGGCAACTGGAACTATTTTTCATAAATAAATATTGCTCACTCCTCTTTCTTTGCTTGGGTCTGCTCACTGGGAGATGTTATAATAGCCAATAAAGTCAGATCTCAGAATATTTTCTAGAATTATTAAAAATTCAATTTAAGAGGTACTCAATAATCATTCAGGTCTTTTAAAATGTTAATTCACTTTATCACATTTTTCTACGTGAATACAATATTAACAATAAGCTAAAAACAATACATAGTTCTTAGAAAATACAATCCAGAATTCCTGTTGTTGGTCTTTTGAGAAATAACACCAGCATCTTTGTCTATGCTGGCTTTTCATCCATACTGTTCACGAGCTTGCTTCATTCTGCTATTCTTTATAACTCACACTTGTGCCTTCTGTAATATGAATTTATCCTTTATCTCTGTTTCTATTTAATTTTTTCTCATGTGTGTATGTGCTATTAATAATTAACATAATTAATTAATAATACATAGCTATTAATTGGTCTTATATGTGATTTTATTAAACTATAATGATATTCCTAAGGGATTATATTTGTATCCGTATTCAAGAATAAGTCACCTTACAGAATTTAAATGATTCGTGTTTATGTTGTCTTTTATAGTATCTTAAACTATCTTCATTATGGGACTATACTGAAAATAATAATGTCTATTTTTTTCTCACCTTTATTTTTAGATTAAATTTTAAAGGATCCCTTAAAATTAACTAGCTTAAATTCAATTGCAGAAAATGTATTTGGCTAAAATGACAGCCTCACATTTTCACCATGGAGACTCATTATTTTTATTGTAAATTGACAATTTGTAATTGTACAAATTTATGGGTTACAAAGTGCTGTTATAATTTATGAATACAATGTGGAATAATTAAATCAAGGTAGTTAACATATCCATCACCTCAAATACTTAACATTTTTTGTAGTGAGATCATTTAAAATTTATTCTCTTACCCATTTTTAAATGCACTCTATTATCAACTATATTTACCATGCTGTGAAATAAAACTCAAAAAAAGTAAAAAATATATTCCTCTTTTCTAACTGTGATTTTGTACCTTTTGACTACAACATTTCTACCCCCATACACCCCAGATTCTTTAACCATCATTCTACTCCCAGCTTCTATGAATTTTATTTGGTTTCTCTCGGTCAAAACCTTTGCCAGGAGTCCTTTTCAAAAGAAGAACTGGGCTTCAGCATTCTTTCCTCTGTATCTCTCCCCATGCACATTGGAAAGGCAGTATGTAGTGAATACCTTGGTATGCGTTTGCTGGGTTTCATGAAGGTCAGATTGCCTAACTACTGGAGTATATTTTGGTGGTATCTGAAAGTGAGCAATCAGGAAAATTATTTTTGTTCCACTCAACTCACCAATCTATATTTTTCCTGATATATAAATTCCATCCAGTTTCCTTCAAAGTACAATCAGAGGTAGTACAAGTGAAAAAAAATAAGGGCTATGAGTTGGGTTGCATAAGCAAACACAATGCCTAACAACATGTGATTGAAGGAAGAAATCACAAATTATCAGCAAGAGGCAGTTGGAACTAGGCTTCAGGTAAACAGAAGCACAAACAACATGTCACCCATGATAAAGAGTGTAAATTTGAACAGATGTCACTTCTAGAGCAGCAGCAAGCAGATTAAATAAAATTGACTTTGGATAAAATCCAAGGGAGAGGAAGAAAATATGAAGCTTATAGGAACACTGTGCCCAGCAGCTCTTCCATAGTAATCGTACCTCAGCTGGGTAAAAAGACACAAGCACCTGTTGGTTAAAAAGTAAAAACAGCAACAAAATCCATGCTGATTAAACAAACTAAAAGTGTGGGAGCTTTTTGGAAGACACAAGATCAGCTAGAGTCTGAAAGCAGTAGTATAAATAAATAGAAAGATGTAGGTGAGATGTTCATTTATCAATCTTCACCATGTTATCATAACATTGATTCTATTAATAAATGTGTTATTCTTGTGTCATCAGACAGATAATATTATGGGAAAGTCCCATAAATATTTATGCATTTCAAAATTAAACCTAGGAATTTAGATTAGTTTGATAACCATCTTATTTCATTTTGTCCACTTTAGTTGGGGTTCTGGAGGCAACCCTAGAATATAATGACTGTGTATATGTGTATCAGCACTAACCACAGTTACAAATTGAAATATGATATTACATTTCAAGTAGCTTACTTTTCAAATATCATCTTTTTGTATTTTTCACTTTCAATCTAATGACATGCCCTAATCTCTACATTTTCTTTT
>VSMD01023017.1:0-52805 GCA_008750895.1 Mirza zaza | reverse complement strand
GTGAGGTAATATTTAGGCTCAAGAAACAATTGGAGAATACTTATCATTTACTAGATTGCAAGGAGAATGTTCTTACAAGGTAAAAAAAATCAATTTATAATTTGAAATTTTATAATAACGAGAAAAAATACAAACTGCCAACAGTGAGTTACAAACAACCTAAGAGCTTATAAAAATACCCAGTAGTGGGGTTGCTGGATCAAATGATAGTTTTACTTTTAGTTCTTTGAGGTATCTCTATATTACTTTCTGGAGAGGTTGTACTAGTTTGCAGTCCCACAAGCAGTGTATGAGTGTACCTGTCTCTCCACATCCATGCCAGCATCTGTTATTTTGGGACTGTTTGATAAAATTCATTCTCACTGGGGTTAGGTGATACCTCATTGTGGTTTTGATTTGCATTCACCTCATGATTAGAAATGTTGAGCATTTTTTCATGTTTCTTGGCCATTAGTCTTCCTTCTAAAGTTTCTGTTCAGGCCCTTTGCCCACTTTTTAATAGGGTTGTTGGAGGTTTTTCTTGCTGATTTTCCTGGGTTCTTTATAGATTCTAGTTATCAACCCTTTATCAGATATATAGCATGTGAATATTTTCTCTCATTCTGTAGGTTGTCTATTTCTTCTGTTGATTGTTTCCTTAGCTGTGCAGGAGGGTTTTTTTTTAATTGAATCAAGTATCATTTATTTATTTTTGTGCTTGTTGTGATTGTCTTGGGGTCCTCGTCATAAATTCTTTGCCGACGCTGATATCTAGAAGAGTTTTTCCAATATTTTCTTCTGGAATTCTTATAGTTTTATGTCTTAGATTTAAATCTGTTTTCCATCTTGAATTAATTTTTGCGAGTGATGAGAAATATGGATCCTGTTTTAATCTTCTATATGTGGCTATCTAAATTTCCCAGCATCCATTTATTGAATAGGGAATCTTTTCACCAGTTATGTTGCTGTCTACTTTGTCAAAGATAAGATGACAGTATGTGGCTGGTTTTATATCTGGGTTCTCTGTTCTTTTCCATTGGTCTACATCTAATTTTGTGCCAGTACCATGCTGCTTTCGTTACTATAGCCTTTTAGTATACCTTAAAGTCTAGTAAAGAGATGCCTCCAGATTTGTTCCTTCTGCTTAAGGTTGATTTGGCTATTTGGGCTCTTTTCTGGTTCAATACAAAATGTAGAATTATTATTTACCCGAAGGAAAAAAAAGTCATTTTATCAAAAAGACACTTGCACTAGAATGTTTATTGCAGCACAATTCGCAGTTGCAAAGATATGAAATCAATCCAAATGCACATCAATTCATGAGTAGATTAATAAAATGTTTTATGTACACCATGGAGTACTATACAGCCATAAAAATGAATTAATACCTTTTGCAACAATCTGGATGGAGATGGAGAGCATTCTCCTAAGTGAAGTGTCACAAGAATGGAAAAACAAACACCACATGTACTCACTATTAAATTGGAACAATTAGCACTCATGTGCACAGATGGAAGTAAAACTTAGCAGAGATCATGCAGGTGGGAGGAGGAGGGGATGGGTGAAATCATACCTAACAGGTGCATGGTACAATGGGCACACTTACAACTTTAACTCAAGCAGTACAAAAGCAATCCATGGAAGCAAAACATTTGTACCCCTGTAATTTTCTGAATTAAAACAAAAAATAAATTGTTATAGATTGTGATAGGTTCTTGGCAGGACATAAATAGGAAGGAAAAATAGGGAAAAGCTGAGGGTACCTACAAAAAAAAACTTCTAAAAAACAATTTTAAGGAAATATTTTTTTTATGGCTCCCACAAGACCTCTCTGTATTTGCTGTCTGTGCTCAGGCTGATCTTCTGATAAGCTGACAGAATCTCAAATGATCTATATAGACAGTCATCTCTTTTCACTTCCATTAACTTTTCATTTTTTTTAATACAAATCAGGTCTAGTGGACATGTTAAACATAACAGTTGTGGGTGTTCATTTTTATAAATAATATTTATATATATATTCAATTATAGTGGAAAATAGGTATACTATAAGTAAATGAAAACAAAACTTTCAAAGTTTCACATGCCAAATATGATGAATTATGCTATTCTAGAAAACTAAAATCTTTTCTTCTTCTTTTTAACCTTTTTTGGGTGTTGTCAAATAAAATGCTTGTACATAAAATGAAATGTAGAAAAGAGTTAAATAAATAAAGCAGCAACTAGATCAAAAGTGCAAATAAAGCTATTGTAAGTAGTGATATAATTTCTTTCAGTGTCTTCTATATCTGTGAGTTTTTTAATGTAAGCATTAAAATACTATATAGATATCTTTTACATTTCCCCACTTCTCTTAACATTTTTTTGTATAGAATTTTTCTATGTTATTACATTATCTTTTTAAATATTTTAAATACTTCATATGGTTTCATAAAGTGAGTAAACCAAGGACTATTTAACCATTCTACTATTGTTGAGCATTTAAGTAGTAGTTTCTAAATTTATATATTTATAAATAATTCTACTATAATTATCTTTCTATGGAAAATATGTTACACATATATTACTTTCCAAAAGAAGATTAATAGAAAGGCATTACTGTGAAGAAAATGATTAACATTATTATATCACAAATTAATTTACAAGTGGATTTTGCTGATTTACACCCCTTGCAAGCCTTCTAAATCATACAGGATATTATCATTTTTAAAATAGTTCTAGGTTTGAAAAGATTAAAGTGATTGGTATTTTTGATTATTAGTGTTGAACTTTGCTTTTCATGTGCCTATTTATGGTTATTTTTAATAATAAATTATTGGTTCATGTCCCTTGTCCATTGTGTATTGGGGTCCTATGGGTTTCTGTTTTGTTTTGTTTCATTTTTGACCTATGGTTTTTTAATCAGCTTGCTTAATATCTTTTTATGTTAAAAGTATCAGCTCTTTGTCTACATATATATGAGAAAATATTTTTAATCTGATTTTTGCTCTTATTTTTGATTAACTTTATTTTTCACAACAGTTATTGATTTACAGAAAAATTGCAAATCTTGCACTGAATTCCCAAATATCCCTCATCCAGTTAATATCTTACATTAGTATGGCATATTTGTTATATTTAACAAATCAATATTGACATACAATTACTAATTCAAGTTCATACTTTGTTCAGAGTTCCTC
This sequence comes from Mirza zaza, assembly GCA_008750895.1. Taxonomy (NCBI): domain Eukaryota; kingdom Metazoa; phylum Chordata; class Mammalia; order Primates; family Cheirogaleidae; genus Mirza; species Mirza zaza. The sequence goes on along the minus strand of VSMD01023017.1, from coordinate 49,647 downwards.
AGTTGTTACCGAAGTCCCTTTTCTCTTCTGGTACCCACTCAGGATATCACATGACGTTCATTCTCTTAAGCTCCCTCAAGCTCTTCTTAGCTGCATCACATTCTCAGACGTTCCTTGATGATCTTGAGACTTTGGGGGCGTATTTGTCAGCGACTTTTTAATGTTGCATGTTGCTCAGTTGGAATTGTGTGATGTTTTTCTCATGCTAGAAGAGACACATGGGAGGGACCAACATCCCAGCTGACAGCCAGTATATTGGACTTGTAAATTGTGCATCCACCCTGCAACAGATGGCCTCACTTGGGCAACCTAATACCTACACAGGCATGCACGACCCTGGGAAGTACCCTTGTACTAGTCACTTCCCTTCCTGGAACATTAGCTTCTTATTCTTACCAGCCCATGCAAGCGTGAGCATGCAATGTCCTATCTCTTCCACCGATTATGACGGAACTCTATGTCCGAGTAGCAAAAGCCACTACCTGAGGTCTCAGCAAAGTAAAATCTTACAAGTTGATTGGGAAAAGAAGTCAGAGTTTGAAGAATGTCTAATAAGGCAGTGATATTTTTCTCTTCTGTCTCTTTATCTTCCTGTTTTGAACCCAAAACAAAACTGCACAGCAGATGTGGATAGCAAAACTTTTGAGAGAAACTCTCTCTAGCCAGAAAAGAGGCCCCTGCGAACCAAACAGTGTGAGCCCTTGTGCGTCAGAGATACATTTTTTTCTGCTTCTTTCTTTCTTTATTCTCTCCTGGTTGTGCCCATAGGCCAGCTGGTATTGCTGCACGATGGTGTCATTAGTGCAGAGGTGTGGGCAACTAAAGACCCGTGAGAAAAACCCATCTCTGTGGTCAGATAACCCCCGTGTTCTGAAGAGCGTGAAGGAGAAGCCATATTGTTCTCTCTATTTTTCTCTCTCTCCGCTTTTTCCCAAGGTCAGCCCCAGGTATGTGGGAATGATCAACAGCAGGTAAACCCTAAGCCCAGGAGTTTGAGGTTGCTGTGAGCTAGGCTGACGCCACGGCACTCACTCTAGCCTGGGCAATAAAGTGAAACTCTGTCTCAAAAAAAAAAAAAAATGGAATTTCTTAATTCCATGTGTTATTTCTCAGAAACCCCAAGTTTCTGTCTGAGCCACGCATGTACAGAACAGACTGAAGACGCATAGCAAAGGCTATGAGAGCTGAATTAGGACGTAAACCATCACTCGAGTTTGGTGATGATTGATGCCACCGAGATGACTTCTGAGTGGTGGAGGTACGACGGGCACCTGCAGACAGCATGGCAAAGACTCGGGAGACCGAGCTGGTATTGGGACCTCTGAGGTCAAGGCCGAACTTGTGATCTGCAGCTAACCAAGCCTGTTCAAATAAACCAACATGATTAATATTGTCCAGAGAAGTCTAACAGGAATTGGAGTATATATAATATATAAAAAATATATTCTATATAATGTATACTATATAATATGTATATATGTAAAATATATAGAATATATTAATATATAATATGTATATATGTATAAAATATATACACACATAACCCATCCATGATACAACCCATCCATGATCCAATCCAAAATGAATTGATCTAAAAGGAACCAGGAAAACATGAGCCATTCTCAAGGCTGGGGATTGGTACACTATGGTCCATGGGCCCAATGTGTACCACCACCTGTTTTTGTATGGCTTGTAAGGTAAGAAGAATTTTTGCATTTGTAAAAGTATGTGTAAAATATGAACATTTTATGTAATTACAATTTCAGTGTCTGTGACTGCAGTTTTACTGGAATACAGTCATGCTCATTCATGTGTTGGCTACTGCAGCTTTCACACGCCAGTGTCAGAGTTGTGTAGTTGCAATGGAGACTGTCTGATCCACAAAGCCTAAAATAATTACTGTATGATCCTTGACAGAATAAAAAAGTGTGCTGTTCCCTGCTACAGGAAAACAAAATCTCAACAAATACTGTTAAATAATTCTTGAGAAGATAGGCATTGGACTGATCAGACAAAGACTTTAATGTAGGTATTATAACTACATTTAATAAAGTAAGGATTGGTACCCATGAAATGAATAGAAAGGTAGAATTTCTCCAGAGAGAAATAAAAAAACTACAAAAATAGAACCAAATGGGAATTTTAGAATTGAAAAATACAATATCTTAAGTAAAAAATTCACTAGATGGAGTCAATAGCAGACTGGAGATGACAAAGGAAAAGGTCAGTGAGCTTAAATATATGTCAATAAAATTATTCCAAGTATAGAACAGAGAGGAAAAGATGAGAGGTAAAAAAAGAACAGAGCCTCAGAAACCTATGAGACAATACAAAAAGGTCTAATATTCAAGTCATTGGAGACCTAGAGGAAAGACAAAAGAGATTGGCTTAGGAAAAAAATATTTGAAGTCACAAGAGTTTTCTCCCAAATTTGGTGAAAGACATAAATTTACAGATTCAAGTAACTCAGGAAGCTCTAAACAGGATAAATTCAAATACAATTATGCCCAGACACACCACAATGAAACTCATGGAAACCAAAGATAAAAGGAAGATGTGGAACCAAATAGTTACTAGAAACTCAATGAAGTCTATAGAAGAGTGATAAAGAGATCAGTCAGAGAGAGAAATTTGAAATAAACATAGACATTTATGGTTGTAAGAAACTTTAAATATTTTGGTATCTTAAACCCTTGCACATGACATTTTCTCCAGAGGAAAATCAAGGCCAGGAATGTTGAATGACTTGGCCAAAGTAAATCTCAGCCAAGTGGAAAGGAAGGAAAGAAAAAGCAAGGAAGGAGGGAAGAGGAGGGAGTGAGAGAGGGAGGGAGGAAGGAAGGAAAGAAGGGAGGAAGGAAGGAAAGAAGGGAGGAAGGAAGGAAGGAAGGAAGGAAGGAAGGAAGGAAGGAAGGAAGGAAGGAAGGAAGGAAGGAAGGAAGGAAAGGAGGTAGCAAAGCAAAGGAAGAAGAAAGAAAGAAAAATCTTTGTTGAGCAGATGAGGTTAGCAGAGATCTAAACACTGACTCTTATCACCATGGTTTTCCTTGTTGGGTACAAAGAAAATGGTGATGTTTATGAGATGAAGTATTTTATGAGAAAGCGATGCTCACTGAAACAGCTCAGTCAGGGGATCCGGACATCCAGGCTTTCACTGGGCACTGGTGGGGATCACAGTGACATAGCGAACACTTGAATGGAACCCTGGAAAGAAGCCAGTGAAACATTTTGCTTACTTGGAGATTTTCGCTGAAGTCATGTTTAAAAGGGTGGGGATGGGGAACACTGCCTTTTTTACACAAGGACAAAACCATTAGAAAATTCAATCATGAAAGATAGCACCCATTTCAGTGCCAAGAAAAATTAGACAAATTGTCTGTTGATATTATGTAGCTAGAAAAAGAAAAGTGGGACAATAGATTCTTGGCTACACTCACGAATGCTTTGGCAGAGTATGGCTTCTCTTTCTCTTCCACATATTCCTCCTTCTCCTCCTCCCACTCCTCCTCTTCTTCCTCCTTTTTCTCTTCCTCCTCTAAGGGGTGGGCTTCAATTTTCCTGCCTGCCTTGGGAATTCTAAACTTCCAGAGTGGTCCAAATGAAGACCACATTTCATCTTGAGGACCTGCTAGGTCTCCTTGAGGAAATGCCAAAGAAGCTCTTACAACTAACATTTGCAACCTACAACTTCAGGGATTCAGATAATAACACAAAGGGAGAGGAGAGAGTCTATGTGGGAGAAGTGCTCTGAGCTCCTAAGATTTACTCTAGGACACAGAGAGTTGAAATCTTGTCATGGTCCCTGGCGAAGTGTCAGGATACAGGGGCTCAACTGACTTTGAATTAAGACCCAGAGCAGCTTTTTAAAAATATCTTAGGAGGAGTCAGCAGAAAATCAGGATGAGCACTGTCACTTATTGATGATCCCAACTTCTGATGGTGCGAGGAAAGGGACCCTTCAAACACAGCCCGGGGGAGCATTAGAAATCACCTACGCAAGTGTCAGAAGTCCCTGCTATGAGGATTTGCACCTGAATGTTCAGGAGGCCACTACCACTCTGAGCAGAGGGAACAAGGCTGGCATGGAGAGCGGGTAAATTCGGTCAAATAGAACTCTCCAGGGTACTTGGACTTCCTCTGGGACAACAGACGGGGCTTGGCATCCTTGAAGGGCCTGTGATTTGTCTTTAAGCAGAGGTGGTGCGAACTACCATTTGTATCCCTGCTATAAATCGTAGACGTCTTTGATGTTGCTGTTTTCTGGAAAAGAATGGATCATATTTGTGTCACTGTTCCTTGCAAAGAACAACTACCACAAAATACCTTATAATTTGTAAAGGTATTTTGAGCAATACCAGTATTTTGGAAAAATCTCTAAAAACCCCTAGATTTTTTCCAAGCCTATGTCAATCTGGCCTAATCTTTCTGCGTCTGACATTTTACTTTGCTCTGTCTTTTTTGGCTCCAGACTCAATATATAAAAAAATATTGTTTTAAAGAACGAAATGGATGGCTGACATCGAAAGGAAGGACCTCAGGGAGTTTCTTGCAAAGGAAGGTAGAGGTCCAAGAATTGTTTTGAAAGCTCTGCTGCTCTGGCCCTTCCAGACACAAATCAGGAGGGGGAGAAGTGGAGAGGTGATACAAAACAGATTAGAATTTGGCAGGAGAAAAAAAAAAAAAAAAAAAACTTCTGGAAGACAGTCAGGCACCTTCTATTTGTATAGACTTGGCTGAAATGCCTTGTTTCTTCAATTTTGTTCCAAGCTCCAATTTTATTTTATTTTATTTATTGTCACTATTATTATTAATAATATTGCAGAAAGCTGAGCTAGAAGGACTTGCCTTTAGTAATAATTACAAGAACATAACAAGATACTCCTCTGCTGACTCCCAGGGAGAAGAGTTTAGATAATCATTCTCCTGACAATGCTTTGAGAGATATAACTGAAGAATAAACAAATCTAAAAATTATTAGGCATGATGGCTTGCCTATTAGATGTTAATTCATTCTAAATGGAATGATCAGCTTCAAAGGAAGTTTGCAGACATGCATTGCCATTTCCTTGGTTTTGTGTTCGGTATTGATTAAGGAGGATTGGGCTCAGTGCCTTATGAGAAAAGATACATTCCACACCAGTAACCATTGGGGATGGAGAGGGCCCAGCTGATGGCTTAAGAAAGGCAAATGGTTGATGCCAGGGAACCAACTATGGCAACAGGTCCACAGGCTACAAAGCTGGTGCCAGGTGGAGGGAAAGCATCAAGCATGTTTTGAGTCTCAACTCATAAAAAATATGAGCATCGGTAGTCCTTTTTTGTAAAATAAATGAGGTGCCAGGGGTCACATGTTGATAAATTATGCAATGCGTTCCTCTCTCCTGTCTTCATACGCTCCTCCTCTCTTCTTTGTTTCCATTAACTTGTGAACTTGTTCTTTCTGCCAGAGGAGTCAGTAGAGATGGGCACGTTAATTTATTTAAGGCCATTCCAGTGAACGGTGTTTGTAAGCTGTTGGTGTGTTGGTGAGCTGCACAGGTGTACATAGTAGAGGTAACCTTCTAGAATGCGGAAGCATCACCAGTGGGAGTTTTTCAGAGTTTTGTCTTAATTCATTTTGGCAGAAGATGTTTTTTTTCCCCCTTCATTAACAAATGGAATCATAAACTCCTGACCTCTTTCCTTTTAATTTAAACCAATTTAGTAAATATTAATCAGTTACTACTGTAGACCAGATAACCGTTGTTACTAAAAAAAGGAGCAAATAAGGTAGGATGTGCTCTCAGGAAATATAGTCTAGGATGGAAAACAGACATACAGCAAAGACATTGTCATGCAAAGTAATAAGTATTATCCTCAAGGAATGTGTAAGATCAGAAACAAGAAAAACTAGCTATATAGGGTAGTGGGGTTGCTTTAGGGAAAGCTTTATTAAATGCTTAATATTTGAGTCATTTTCTGGAGAGGAGAATAAAATGGGTTTGCATTTTAAACAAGGGGAGAGGTATGGAATGTCAGGAAGCAGAAACCACATTTGCAAGGCATGGAAGTGGGTCATGTCCAAAGTGTTATAAAAATCCAAGCTGTTCAGTATTGGTAGAGCATAAAGTTGTGTACAAGCAAGTAATGAAGTGTATCTCTGCAGAATCTTCTCCAAAGAGAGAAGAAACAATGGAGTTTGGTGAACTCCATCCTCAGCTACCAGGGAGGACAGGAGTTCAATGCAGCTTCTAATTCCATGTCCAAGATGATTATTAAAGGAAAAGTCTAAAGAAGTTGTCAAACTCCAGAACTTCTGTTACTTTCTCATGAATATTACTCCACATTTATTCCCTGAAAATAGTCATTACTGACACCTTTAAAGGAATATGGGTCTTTGGACATTTTTCTTCAAGAGAAGCAGAAAATAGAGGAACTGAGGAGCTTCCACACAGGCCATGGAGTAGACGTCCCCAGGGTGTGGGAATAGGTCAGGCCCCTAGAGAGAAAGATGGACAGGAAGGCTATGATGGTAAATCTCACCAGAGGGGGAGGATGGGTGTATGCATGAAACACGTGGAAGGGTCCAGGGTTGTGGAACAGTTACCAAGAAGGGACATTTTTTCCTACATATAAATCTGGCCAAATTATTCCTTTTTCCATTTGAACAGGATGGGCCCTGCTCCCAGAAAAGGATAAGAGGCTGGATCTGACAGCCTATCTCAAGGTCTGGAAACATCACAGTCGTGTGATTCTCTGCTTTTGGTGACAAATAATGCTGACTTGGGAATCATGTCTAAGAATGGTGTGGATCTATTTATTTTGATAGTCAGAAGAATCAGCCATTTTGGAAGCAAAGTAAAAATATACAACTTATTTTTTGGAAGCAAAATGGAAAACCCTTCTAGAAAAAAAAAAAAAAAAGGAATACAGTATAAGACCATATCTTCATAATCATTATGTTCTGGAGAGGAAATGCAATACAGAGATCAGAATTCAATGTTGCTCAAAAATTGAATTCTCTAAGCTGAACGCAGCAGTGTACCTGTAGCTCCAATTGCTCAGGAGGTTGAAGCAAGAGGATCACTTGAGCCCAGGAGTTTGAAGCTATAGTGCAAAATGATCACGCCTGTGAATAGCCTCTGCACTCCAGCCTGGGCAATGTAGTGACACTGTATCTCTTAAAAACAACAATGAAAAAAAAAAAAAAGTAAAAAGAAATGGAATTATCTCCAATATCCTCCTCCTGAATAGAGATAATAAATAGTCTGGTGGGTACACATATGGATGAAAAGCTGGAATTCTTTTCCTATGAAATGGTATAAGAATGCGATCTACATATGGAAACTTGTCTGCTGAGAATGCCTTCCTTCTCAGATATCTCACATCCAGTAACTTCTTCCTATTTATGCCCTCTGAGTAACAGCTGAAGAAGGTACAATGACTGACGGGCTCCCTGTGAGGGGCTAGGGAGATCAAATTTTTAACATTGTTTTCTATTTACTTAAACTCAAAGTGTTAGAATTAATCATTTAATTTCAGCATGATAATTCAGATATGTGGGGTGTTGAATGTCTTTTGAATGGTAACCATGTTCTAATGGCAGTGCAAAAGACTCAATAAGGAGATTCTTATCTCTTCTTGACATCAGCATTGTGATGCAGGTTTATCAGTAGCCTCACAAATGAGGAAACTGAGATTGTTCAAGCCTCTACTGCTACCAAATGGAGAAGAAAAAAAAAGAATCAATAACCAGGACTGTCTTGCATCAAAAATCATGCTCTTTTCAACAAAGGTGCAAGGACAACTGGATGTGCACATGCAAGAGAATGAAATTGCACCCTGACTTCATACCATACACAAAAATTAACTCAAAATGATCAACTTAAATGTAAGAGCTAAAACTATAAAAATATTAGAAGAAAACATAAGCGTAACTCTTCATGATCTTGGGCTAGGTCATGGTTTCCCAGATATGATACTAAAAGCACAAATGACAAAATAAAAAAAATAGATAAATGGAATAACATTAAAATTAAACAATATGCTGGATTAGTTACCACTCAATAATAAAGAAACAACACAAAGAAAAAATGAGCAAAATATTTGAATAGATGTTTCTCCCAAATGGTATACAAATGATACTTTAAATGGTTTGTGTGCAGCAAATGAGTTATGTCAATAAAGGTGCTTAAAATATATAAACAAACAAATAAACCGAAAGCCCAGCTGGGCGCAGTGGCTCACGCCTATAATCCTAGCACTCTGGAAGGCCGAGGTGGGCGGATTGCTCAAGGTCAGGAGTTCAAAACCAGCCTGAGCAAGAGCGAGACCCGTCTCTACTATAAATAGAAAGAAATTAATTGGCCAACTAATATATATAGAAAAAATTAGCCGGGTACGGTGGTGCATGCCTGTAGTCCCAGCTACTTGGGAGGCTGAGGCAGGAGGATCGCTTGAGCCCAGGAGTTTGAGGTTGCTGTGAGCTAGGCCGACACCACAGCACTCACTCTAGCCTGGGCAACAAAGCAAGACTCTGTCTCAAAAAAAAAAAAAAAAAAAAAAGCCCATATTCTTTCACTATATATAGTATTTAAACAGAATACTGTGCTCCTGGAGTGGGTTTGGAATTCAGGCAACCTAGGACTAATCACAGTTGTACACCACTCGCGACCTCCAGGACTTTTGGTAGCGTACTTCTTGGAGCCTCAGTTTTTTCCATCTGTAAACGGAAGTAACAGTGCCCATGTCATGGGATTATAACGAGGATTAAATAGCGTATGTAAAACGCTTAGCAGAGTGCCGGATACACCCAAGCACTTTGTGCATTATTGCTTTTTTTCTCCATTCTTCTTCCATTTCACAGAAGGGATTCAGGCTTAGTCACGACTGCCATTTGCTAACACCTGCAACCAAGCCTCCTACCTGAATGGCAGTCACAGGTTTTATGTTTTATGACTTCGTTTATTGTTGACGCTTCGTGTTGGCGAGTAATCACACTGACACCAAGCAGCAGAGCGTAGTGAGGATAGCGTGGAGTTGTTCAAGACAGACTAGGTTGAAAATCTGGTTCTCCCATGGTGTCCTATTAGTTAATCCCTTCAAGCTTCAGTTTTATTAATCAATAAATGAGTCAATAGTGTCTGCCTGGAAAAGTTGTTATGAGGATTAAATGCCACATGCGATGGTAAGATGGAAAACACCAAGCACAGACCTTGGCACTGAATAGATACTCCGATAATATGAGCTCCCTTCTCTTTCCCTACCCTCCTTGCTTTCAGCCTCGATAATAAAAAATGAGCTAATAAGAGAACAAAAATATACTTGACATGAGAGAGAGAAAACCACCTTGGCTGATCATTTTCTCTGCCAAAAGCATCTTACCCAGAGCTTCCTAAATGTCTCCAATTAAGAGGTATTTTTTGAAGTCACATACATGTGTGTCCCCCTCTCCCCCCTCCCCCAACCTGCCACCTCTTTTTACAGTGATCAGGTTAGACAGAAAGAAATAGACAGACTACTTCAATTTCACATAGAATTTGATGAAAAATTTAGAACTCCAACCACTCCTGTTCCCCAAATTGGCATTTATTCCAGTTATGAAGAGAGTTTGCAAGAGAAAACTACATCAAAAATATGCACAGGGCTTTTGGAGAGTTAGTTTCTGGAAGTGATGATGTCTTACTGTCAGTCTTTGAAAGAAATATCAAAAAGGTAATGTGAGCTGAAGCTTAAGATTTCTCAATATGTCCATTTGAGTTACAAAGGATTTTTATGCTCCATTTCAGACATTATTTAAACATTGTTATTCCTGCAAACATGCCACACAGAGATAAGGTTTTGCTCTGAACCACATCGAAATGCAGATTGGTCTAGAAAGTCAGTTTCAAAGTGCCTTCTTGGAGGTAACTGTTTATTAAGCCTTGGAGGAATTTCAATTGCAAACCTTTAGTGGAAGAGGGGAGGTGGTGAGATGTAAGATTTGTAATATTCTTCTGAATCATGTGATTTGCACAATACTGGTACAGTTATAATCTAAATAAAGTTCCTGGAGCCATCAGGGCATTATACAATAGCTGCTTCATTTAATCTAATGGTCCACATTTAGGTAATTTCCATGCATTTTAATCTATTTAATGATCACCTTTCTTGGGTGATTTACAGCAGCTGGGTGTCTGGGGCTCTGGTACCTAGGAGCCATGCACTGCACAATAAACTGGTAGGAAATGCTACTGGAAAATGCATGTTTTGTGCAGATCTGCCCTCCTTAAACACCATAGTAATATTCATTGAGGATGCCCATGTATCTCATAAGATTTAGTAATGGGCATTTTATAGATACCCAAGGGACAGATTGATCTTAGGTTATTTTACTAAATAATATAGAATATATCAAACTACTGGGTCCTTTAGTAGAAAATATGGACACTTACCTTACAGATCATCTCCCTAGTTCAGAGTTTCCCAGAATGTTCTATGGGAGATGAACAAATACAGTAGCTACTTATACCCCAGGAGACTTAGAGTTAACTGTATTCCCCCATTCAAGGTTCTGAGAAGTCCTGCAAAGAAAGGGTATTTTTGTTTGTGTATTCGAATGTTTTCCCAAAGCAAGTAATCACAGAAACTATCTTTTGCCTTATAACCCTTTTTAACATCCTATAGAACATATTTTAGGATAGAGAATCTTAGTCTATACCCAATATCAGATTTTCTCTGGAAAAATAAAGCATAGATTTGGAGACAGACATGTCTGGGCTTCCGTCTGGCACTTATAAGCATTGAGATCTCACATGTAAGCTATTTCAGCTCTCAGAGCCTTGCTTTTACCTTTTGAAAAATGAAGATAACAGCTACCTTGTGGAATTACAGTGAAGTTCAAGTGAGAAAACAAATGCAAAAGAATTAGGAAATTACCTGGCACATAGTAGGTTTAAATCCACCCTAGCTCCTTTCTTCTCTCTGCTCTATGCTATGAAATCTCTAAAAGGCTGGAAACAGAGCCATGAATAAGATGCTGCCTGCTTTGAAGAATCTTACATTTATTCAAATGAAAGTCTGGTCTGTGATTTAGATGGCCCTCTGGACAGGCATTTTGGGAAACCTATAAAAGATATCTCACCGTGAATGAGCACTTACCATATGCCAGATGTTGCACTTTTCAGTGGCTCGTTTCGACATCACAGCAATCCCATGAAGTGAGCATTTCAGATAAGATAATTGCATTTACTATACATACGTGACATTTCTAACATCATACAGCCAGGGCTGAACATGTAGGAAATCAACCCAGCATTTCTCATTGAGAAGAATGTGTTCTTAATAACCACTGGGTTGTGACTTATCACCAAGAGCTTGTTCTTAATCCTCCCAGTCTGGAATAGATGACCAGTGATGAGCAATGCAAAGGGATGAAAAAAGAAAGATGGGTAGGAAGAAAAAAATTAAAAGGAAAGAATATCATAGAGCCGGAATGTGACTGAGACCCAGGTCAGCGTGGTTATGGGTGCCAGCCGAGAGGGGCCTCAGCTGACGCTGCCGTGTCACTGCCTGGCAGAAGTCTGCAAAATATTGTGAATTCGTCAGAGCCTGGCAAATGACATACCATATCAGCCAAAGTAAAGTTCAGAGTGATTAATAGAGATTAAAATACTGTTTCATTTGCCAGGATTTTGTCCAGCAAGTGTATACAAGAATTTGTAGAAATTTCCCAAGATGTCCATCCTATGGCCTCAAATGGTTCAATCCTTTTCTAGGAGTGTCTGGGCTATTATTTAGAGGCCTGTGAAAGCTATCAGTAAAGGTGAGAGGGATCATGAGAGCTTAATTAACTTCGAAGGAATAGAAGAGTGGTGATGAGCAAATAATGTTTTGGTGGCATAAGTTTGAAATTGAGGATGATTTTGAGTAGATAAAGAAAAGCCCTTAAGGACCTCAAGTTCAAATAATTTTGAAAAGTGATGAAAGAGTTATCTTCGAATATTTAGATTGGTGTCATCTTAAACAGACAAGAAGTCTGTAGTTTTGAACATCTTTATTCAAAACTATAATGGTTAAAAAGTAATTTGGAAGGTTGGTTTTTATTAATATAAATATAACTATGTTCATCTTATTTAGCTAATGAATTATATATTCATTCAATTTATATTGATTCTGGATTTACTGATGTCTGGAACTGGGATGGACAAAGATATAAAGACGAATGAGACCTGGACTTCTGCTGCACGGAGCTCGCTGAGAAAGTAATGCTAACTTGGTGAAATGAGCTCCACGAGAAGACCAAGGTGTTGGAAGCCTAGAGGATGAAAGACTTCACTTTTATAGAGGAATACTATTTGGATTAAAGGGGATATCCAAAAAGAGGTGATGCTCAAGTTCAATGTTCAGGAAGGGTAGGATTTTGGCGGGGAGATGGTAGGCACAGAGAATCCAAAGCCATGGGGGAAACTGAGGGCAAATACAAGAAGGTGTGAGGTAGCAGAACATGCTCCTGAAGTGCAGCTGGCTTGGAATGCTGAAGCACATACGCCAGAAGGGAACATTGCTTGAATGGAAACTATTGGGTGAACCAAAAGGGTGCTGGTCCCCATGAAATTCGAAAGCCATCTGTAGGAGTTGGGGTATTATCCCATGGGGAACAGAAAGGACTTCAGCAACACAAGGACAGATGCACATGCCACAGAGGACTACCCAGAATCTCCATGGAAGAGACTCTGGGGTTAGGGAAAACATCTCTTGAGGTATGAAGACATTGTGGAATAGTCAGAAAGGGTCCTCAGGCATCTTTCTAGATATACAGCCATCCTCACTGAAAATCTGCACTCTGGAAAGAATGATTTAAAATGTCCTTTGATGAGGGACAAAATGTTCCCATATAACCTTTGCATGAAATCTCAGATCTTCTAGTAGACTTCTGAATCGTATTGTATAAAATAGTATAGCTGAGGCAAACTTTGACTTCTACATACCTTATGTGGTATATTTTCTATAGTCAGAAGTTCAGGATTGAAAGGGGCATTAAAGATAATTTAATATGACCCATCAGCTGATGCTTGAATCACTTCTATAAAATTGCTGTCACAGGTTGCCCAGCCTCTGTCTGATTCTGTATGGCGACACGAAACTCATCATTTGCCCAAATAAAAGTACTAATCAGAGCAGAGGTTCAGAGGAACAGGATGGGCATAGACAGGAGAATGTGTAAACAGGAATTCAGCTCTTAGAGGCAATTAGATGTAGGAGTCAGAGGTGGATAGGGCAGGGCACATGCTGGGTGAGTTCAGCGCCTACATCCAGGTGGCTGGGTGACCACTTGAAGTGTGGGAAACTTGTGGAAACCTCAGTTTATGGGGAAAGGTTGTGTCTGCATAGCCGGAGCCACCTTCTGAGCAGAAGTCAGCATTCCCATCACTGGGATCCTTATGCAAATGCTGGAAAAGGACATGGCAGTGGTGGGGCTAAGTGTTAAGACTAAGGGGTTGATTGAATCAAAATAGCTGAAGCTGGGGGCGGAGGTTGGGGGACTGTGATTCCAGACTGATTGCAGGCTGAGATTTGCAAGTCCAGGGCTGGCTAAAGAAAAGGCTCAGGAAAAAGGCCATAAAGTATGAAAATCTTCAGAGCCTGGTTCTATGAATGAGGTCTGTAGTGATAAGGTAGAGGATTTAAAAGAAGCAGGAGAGCCCAGACAGAGCCTGGATGGATCACAGACAGGAATGAGTACTTGGGACCACACAGGATTCAACTTTTGGTACGCAGCTAATACACAATGCCTTGTGCTAGGAGCCCCTGCTATAGAGGTGTGTAGGACCAAGTCCACCTTCACCTTCAGGGAGTTTCTAGTGTACCTTGTCTTTTAATAGCACCCAATGGCTGAGACATGGTTACATGCAGCTTTGGCTTGACTTTAAATCCCATTGTGAATTCTTTCACCTCTCCAATCTCCGGCTGCTGCTTTAATTTTAAGCATGTAAACATGCTGGACAAAAGAAAGCTGATAACACGAAGGGAGTGCATTTTAACAGTGGGGGGAATAGGCTATGTGTGCTGCAGGGAGGGTGGGGGGCATAGAACCTCCCCGCGCTGATCTTCTTAGGAAATTGCAGAATGAGAAACAAAAGACAGATATTCAAACTAGATTTCCTCTCTGAGAGAACATCCTGAGACATTGCTATTAGTCATAGATTCATAATTTAAGGGTTCAAAAGAAGTGTCAGAAAACAATTTTCATGCCTATTTTTCAAACTCAAAATGGAGGGATGAAAAAGTATAGGAGGCGCCCGGGTCATGAACATGCATATTTTTCAGGCTTAATGCCTCAATGTAGCAATTATAACAATCTGGTAATTGGGCAGTTACTTTATCAAGATACTTGAAGTTAAATCAACTTGGCAGGTGAGGGTCTAAGAGCTTAGTTTTGAGCATAAATTTATTAAAAAGAATTTTTAAGGCAGAGCAAATACAGGAAAAACAAATTCTTATGTTCTGCATACAGGACAACTTCACAAGAGAAAATCTCAGAGAAAACCAAGATGGAAGCAAATTAACTTATATTCTCTCTCTCTCTTTCTTTCTCTCCCTCTTTCACTTTTGCTGCCTTGCCCCCCTCCCACCACACACAAACATATACATGTGAACACAAACTATTAAAAGAGCTACTTTAGCTTTGCTAGCATAACTAGTCATTGAGCACTGAGATCTGGGAAGAGACAAAAGGTAGTCATGTATTTGCAGATAAAAGGGAACTATAAAAAGTAATAAATATGCACCCCTAAGTTTCCACTTGGATAGCTAGTGGGGACTTCAAACTCAATACCTCTCAAACATAACTCATGCTCTCCCATGGCAACTCTTTCTACCTCTTGTTCTCCCAAACTTGGTAAATAGTACTGATATCCATCCACATGTGCAAATCAGCAACATGGGTACCATTCTCTCTACCTGCTTTCCCTCTCCTCTTTTTTCCAATTAATGTCTATTTTCTATATAGTCCAGTTCCTGAATGGCCCTCAAGATCTATCCACTTCTCTCTCTCTCCATCACCACCATTGATGTCCAAAGTACCATGATCACTCCAGACTATTGCTGCAATCATGAGTTAGTACATGCCCTTCTTGTTCCCACTTCAATCCATTTTTTTTCACACTATAGCTGCCTAAACTATCCTTTCAAAAATGTCAATCTAATCATACCACCCACTCCCCTTCTCCATGGCTTAGAAATCTTATTTGCAGCAACATGGATGGAACTGGAGGTCATTATGTTAAGTGAAATAAGCCAGGCATAGAAAGAAAAATACTCCATGTTCTCACTCACATGTGGCTAAAATACTTGACCACATGCATGTAGAGAAGAGAAGGATAGATCTCAGAAACTGAGAAGGGTGGGTAGGTGGGATGGGGGATGAAAAGAGGTTGGTTAATGGGTACAAACATACAGTTAGAAGGAAAAAGTACTATAATATTTGACAGCAGACTAGGGTGATGATCATAGCAACAATATTTTTTATACTTCAAAGTAACTAGAAGAGAGGACATGAAATGGTACCAACACACAGAAATATAAATACTCAAGGTGATGGATACCTTAAATACCCTGACTTGATAATTATGCTTTGTATGCATGTGACAGACCTCCACCTGTACCCCATAAATACGTAAAATATTATGTATCCATAAAAAATAATTTAAAAAAACCTTTAGTAGATTCTCATTACTCATAAGAAAACAATCAAAATCCTTAATGGCTCTCCGTATCCCTTAATAATAGGACACTGATTTACCACTGTGGACTCCTATGTGCTTCTCTTTTCTTCCTGCTGCATTAGTATGTGTTCTTCTTAGATTTGCCAAACTTCTATCTTCAAGGCCATCCCACATCTTTTTCTCATTGCATGGAACGCTCCTATTTATTCCTTAAAACTCAAAGTGATTTCCATATCACTTAGAAATCAAAGTTATGTCTATAAGGAAGCTTCCCCAGACCCCCTAAACTAATCAGGCCCCTACTATAAGCCTCCTTGATGCCACTTTTATCACTGTTGTTGGAATTAGTTGTTCAATAACTATCCTGTAGAACTGTAAGTTCCATTAACTTAAGAAAAGTGTGCCCTGTTAACCAGAGAAACTCTGTTCTCAGAGCCTAAAGCAGCATCTGGAACTGAGTCCTTGAAAAACATTTATTAAATGGATCAATGAATTTCATTGGTGATCTTTGATCTCTTGTAATCACCATGGATTGTTCTGATGAATCAGATGGGCCCAAGTAAATGTGAGGTTCTGAGCCTAGATTCCAAAAAGCAACTTTCGGAGAAACGATGGAAGAAAACGAAGTTGACTAATTAAAATGAATTACTGCTGGATATACCTGCTAAAGGATTTGTTCTGTAAACTTTGGATCCAATCAAAAGGCCACACTTAAGGACCTAGAATGCCACATGTGGCCTTAAGGCTGCAGGTTCCTGAAATATTCAGTTGGGTCTGGGACCCTGTGACCTTATACATTTGAATATTCCAGAGTGGGGAGAAGAGGATGCCGAGAGGAATTGAAAATCATAAAACCCCTGAGGTATTATTGCAGGAGATGGAGCAGTACTTGGGCACTGTATTCAAAACCTGAAGAACTCTCTTGCTTGTAATGAAAGGTTCCCAGCTATACCCAGTGGCCTAGGAGGGAGAGACAAGAGCCCATGAGTGAATTCTGGATAGCACCAGGTGTTGGCTCTCTGTATGGAGAACAGTTTTGACTAAACATCCTCAGCTGCAATCTAGGCCCTGCCCCAAACTGAAAGAACATTCGAAAAGTCAATGTTGTCTGGAGATGGAACGGGAAAACCTGTAAGATTGTGAGGTTTCTGCCACTTGAATTGGTCAACTATAGACTGGCTGACCTCATGGTGCTGATGCTCAAGGACTGTTGGGGACCAGTAGTGCATTAGTTCTGGCTTCAGAGTCAATCAACATTTATTTGAGAAGATACTACATGCTTGGACTATGTGCCGGACTATGTCACAAATGCTGACTCATTTGCGCCACACCACGGCTCCATAAAATAAATACATACTTTTGTAATCCTGTCTTGCAGAAGAGGAAGCTGAGGCTTAGCAAAGTAAAGGGACTTAATCAAAATGGCATAGCTGGTAAGTGATCCTTCCCGGATCTTTAAAAAAAAAAAAAAAAATTCCACAATTTTATGTTACTTTTTCAAAAGGACAATTAAAGGCCCTCTCAGGGTTCATGTTCTCTAATTCTGCCATGCTGAGCTTGACACTGAATGTCTCCGGCACAGTTAGAACCTTAACCCCAATGCCAATCCCTTTTCACAACTGAACAAAAAGACCAGGGTCTTCGCATTGGGTCATTTCCAATTGCCAAATGTAGCTACGATTGCAGAGAATAAAGCAGGGAGGAACTGGCAGAATATTTGTGAAGGAGGGCAAGATGGCTTTTCTAATTTTATATTTTATTTATATTTCTAAGGGGTGAAAATACCAGAGTTGGCAGCTAGAGAGGTTACTACCCAAGTCATTGAAGGGAAACCTGGAAAATCACAATCAAGACTTCATTATGCTCATAATTCAGCTAAAAATAAGAACACATGGTAGCTGAGGAAAAACACAAGCCACAGATATTGGATTTCCAGTAGACAGAGTTGAAGAGGAATGAATGTGCGAAGTAATATTATTGTAAGTGAAGACAGGAAAGAAATGGATGGAGTTAATAACTTAATGCATCTGGAAAAATGGGGGAGCTATTCAACGATAAATAGAAGTAGAAGATAATAAATGAATAAATAAAGCAAGGGATAAATAGCCAATAATGGCAGACACTAAAATCCTAAGCTGCCATCAAAGCTATAAAAATGTGGGAATGGATATATAAAAAATAAAAAGGCAAGAACGAAATGCATATGGCAAAAATGGGGATAAGTAATGCCTCAAAATAACGTAAGAAATCCCTAATTGGTGGAAAACATGTGGCTCATAAAACCCTTATGAAATCAGAGTGGCAATAGGGTAGCCCCAAAGGCTTTGATTAGAGTAACCTGACATATTGTTATAATATAGTAAAAAAAAAAGAAGGGCGATGTCATGTTTCATGGATTTTTTTTTCTTCCTGTAAGATGAAGGCCAAAGGATGTGAAGAAGAGTGGTGGGGAGGGCATGTTTAAAGGAGCACAGGTAGATTTGGGGGATCATACCACTGTAGTTAGAATCCTGGCTTTGTGATTAGAGAAGGTGCACCCTTTGTCAACTTGCTAACCTTTGTAACCTCAGTATTTTCTTTGTTGTGTTGGACTACCAGTCCCCACTGTGCAGTACTGTTGTGAGTATCAGATATGAAAAATGTGTGTAAATGGCCTGCCAAACAGCTCCCTATGTGGAAGCTATTCCGATTGCAAAGTAGGGTGGAGAGTGGAAAGAGCCATTACAGAAATGCACTTGGAGGGAGGGAAGGAGATTAACCTTGACTGAGCCCTTGCAGTGTTCTGGGCACATGTGCACATTAATTCTTTTAATCCTCACAACAGCCCTACGAGAGTGACATTAATTTCCCTCCAATGGAGGTACAGAGAGCTTAATTTAAATATCTTGGGTCTTGCCACTAATGATTGATTAAAT
The DNA here is from genome assembly GCA_008750895.1 of Mirza zaza. NCBI lineage: Eukaryota > Metazoa > Chordata > Mammalia > Primates > Cheirogaleidae > Mirza > Mirza zaza. The sequence goes on along the minus strand of VSMD01023017.1, from coordinate 31,049 downwards.
CAGGAAATCAAAACCCAGTTATTTGAATTATGCCAGTCAATTAAAATATGTGGGCCATTTTAATCTGTCCAGTTCAGATGCCCGAGGACCATGATTTTACTTCTTACTGTTTTGAGTGTTGTGTTCTGTCTTATTTTTCAAGAGCTTTGCTTTCATGCTTTTGTTTTCACCTCCAATGCATAGAGTGAAGACAAGACCCTTAGTACATGGGGTGTCTTAGGAGTCCATGAAGTTGAAAAATTATTCCAGTCCCAGTTTCTCCATCCCTCCATCCCAGTAAACATGCCATGGAATAGAAGACACAAGGAGACATTACTAAGTCTCCAAAACCCACTGGCAGCAGAGGAGGGAAGCCACAGACTAGCAGAGAGCCCTGTGGGGACTCTTAGGACTTGTCTTCCTATCAGTACAGCCGGCGGATCTTTAATCTAGTTAGAAAACTTCAGCCCCTAATGGACACGGGCAGCCTTTAGAAATGTATTATCAGCAAGGGAGGTGTCAGGATGGATTCATGAGAGGTATTTCATGCCTCACAAATCACCTTGAATATTTCATGTACATTAAAAAATTAGTAGACAAAACTGGAGCAGTGGCGTATAATTTACCTAGACTCGCAAGATGTTTTTGATACAGAGCAGGGTGGAAGATTTATCTGTGGGTGCATTAAGCAGCACTTGGAACAAAATGCATTGGCTCTTGTGTTAGCGTCCATCAGAGAGGGTAGCGAAAGAGCTGCATTGTGGCGAAGCAGTAAATATGGGCATAGCAAAGAGAAATATGAGCTTCATTTTTCTTTATCTTCTGCAGAGTGGATTGGTGAGTTTCTGCTCTCTGAAGGACGAGATAGCATTCCCCGTGTATGAATGAGTTTAAAAGGCATAAACAAGGGGGTCTGATGGCCTAATTTGGAAGGGTCCAGCGGGACTCTGCCTCCTTGCAGAAAATGAGATGGTATTTGGAGTAGATATGCCACCAAGGGAGAAAATGAATTTAATAGAAATATCACTGCTATTTACAACTAAAGAAACATTGGCAAAATCTGCTGAAAAGAGAATGAATTCACGGCCTGGGACCTTCTTTATGTTTGGAAAAGCACTTAGTATGTGACCCTCATCCTGTGGATAAATGTAATATGAATTTATAGTAATTCAAACCTCCAAGTTATATTTAGCTAGGGTTGAAAGAGTTTGAATATTCAGCCTTCAGCTACATTTACTGGCTGAAGAATCAGTGTCTTGCATTTCCTTTCTACTTTTCTGGGTTCTAAAATTCTCAGAATTTTGCTTTAGTCTGTTTCTCTCAACTAAGGATGTGCCCTCCCTAATTAACGCTACAAGGACATTCATTTGTGTGCAACCCGGAACAATGACGGTGTCTCGATCAACGATGAAAAGAAGCATCATTTCTACTGCTAATGAAAAATCACAAGGGAATGTAGAGATTTAATTTTTTCTTCCTTTAGGTCCTTTGGTTTCCTTGCACATGGGGGTGGTATGTTTCCCCAGAGCCCTTATGTGGGTGATGAATTCAGAGTTTATTGACATACATTTACAGAACACACAGATTAATCTATATAAATAAACACTGGTTAAAATCAGTGTGTTTATGGAGCAGTCCTGGATTGGAGACTTTTTGCGCATGCCTGCAACTCCGTGTAAGCTGGTCTCCCTGGAATCTAGTGACTCTGGAAAAATTTGGAAGTGAATTATATAGTAACCAATTCTCTCTTGTGGTTGTAAGCAATAGAAGAAAAAGAAACAGTGGACTAGGAAGGAGAGTAAGACAGGAAATCTGGATGATCACAGCCTTTGGGTCGGGTAACCATGGTGCTGGTCTGTGATTTTGAGTTTTTCCACCTTCCTTGGGCGTGTTTGCAGATCATCGCATTTGAGTCACCGGACATCGCTGCAATGTTTGTCTCCATTTTGCAGATGGCCAAGTTCATTCGCAGAGAGCTTTAATGACCTCTCAAGGTTGTAGAGCCTTTTGATACCAGAATTAGGATCCGCTCACGGGATTGTCCAGCCACACGTCCAGGAGGCTCAGGGAGGCTCAGGGACCTCAAAGAGGTAGAACCCTAAGGCAAGACCACAAGCTGTCAGAGAGGCTGGGGCATCTGCCCCTTCCTTCCAGGTGCCTGATTTGCTCTTTCTTCCCTGGTGAGAACCCCAGACTCCTTTTATGGATGTGGGATATAAAATGAGATGAATGAGCCTGAGATTTAAATTGTTATAAAACTATTAAAGAGAAATCTGTCTTAAGTTATCACCTAAGGGGCCAGTAAAAATTGGTCATCGTAGAGGTGGATTTTTAAATAAAGGTTGAACAAAATTACACTCGGATCCTTAGGGATGCTTCTAAATATTGTTTTAAAACAGGGGGTTAGACAGTGAGGTGACCTTCCTGCCTCACTGCCTGTAAGTTTTATACCAAGACATCCCGTGCTGAGCAGGGCTCAGAGAATCTGCATTCCCTCTGTGGACATCTTAGTGTCTGCTGGGTTTTCTAGTCTTCTATTATCTTGTCCAGGGCAATATACTAATCTGGGGGGGGGAGGCTTAGCACTTCCTTTAAAACTGGGGCCTCCCCTGAAATTTCCACCCATAAAAATCTAGTGTCCTTTTGAGAATCTTTTACTTCAGCAAATGTTGTGTATCCCATAATCTCCAACCCTTGCCCCACCTACCTCTGCTATATCACACTCTTGCTTAAAAACCTTCAGTGTCTACCCTGGCTTTCATGGTGCATTGTCCTATTTCGACAACATTTCCTTAATCTTTTTGTATGTTCTGCTGTCCCCCATATATACACATGAGTACACACTTAAAGACCACCATGGCAATCACCTCCTATACCTAGGTTGAGATTTTCCAAACCCAGTGCAACAGAGATATGTTCTTGCTGTTTTGCACCCTGTGCCCAACCTATCATCAACTCAACATACAGCTTTGTAATTGCATGTGGCCACATCTATCTGTCTGGGAGGATTTTGAAGGCAAAGACTGTGGCTGAAGCAACCCTTCCCCCATGCTTGGCAGAGTGTTTAACCCACTGGAGGGAGAGAGCACATGGTTACTGAAAGAAAGAATAAAAAATGAATGGATGGGTGAGTGAAAGGCTTGTTCTAGAAATGGGAGTGGTGAGTGAAAGTCCCCTTATTCCCATGGCATGTGTGGTTGTTTTCACATCCCCTAACTTTTACTCTTCTCTGATATTTCAAATATTCCTAGCCCACCAAGACCCAATCTATAGTATCCTTTCTCCATGAATGCACCCCCATCCTGACTTCACCTTACAGCTGTTTAGTCAGTGAGTTGACATTTGCAGATTGCTCAGTAGATGTGGGAACTGATGGGTAGAGAATGAACTTGAGGCAGGTTTGCATTAGGGAAAGGAAATTTAAGCGGAAACATCTCCTTCTCGTCTTTATTTTCAGCCATCCTGAACAAGGTAAAAAGTAGAAGAGAGTGAGAATTTGAGGAGGAGCAGATGGGTGAACTTCACTTCCGAGGTACCGGAATAGGCTGCGGAAGGTGGGTTCCACCTAACTCAAAGCCAGATGTGTTCACTTATTGAGGGGCATTTGGAAATAAGCCCATCCGCTCATTTCAGAGGGTGCCTACTTTCAGGCACACTTGAGATTTACCTGAAAGGTGAAATTGAGACCCTCACAGACAGCAGGAGGAAACCACAGAGATTAGCCCATCATCTGCCGTTGTCCTCCTGGAGGTAGATATTTCACATCCTGGAGAGCTCAAGCCTGCCGAAAACCACTTTCAAAAGGAATCAGTCCAGGTATGCAAAGATGAATAAGAACCACTGCATCATTATGTCTACACCTGCGTAAGAAGGACATTGCTTTTAGGCTTCAGGCAGGATAATCGATCTTAGTCCTGAAACCACATTATCAGGATAGAGCTTTTGTCAGAAGCTCTTTAAGACCATGATTTCATTAAGCTTTCTCATATCCTATAATAGAGGAAGCATCTTGCTTCCCTTACAGATGGGCAAAATGAGGCTTAGGAAAACGTGATGCTTGTGCAGAGGAAGTGGGGGTGGGGAACTGATAGTATGTCCTGATTCCAAGCTCACCTGGCAACCCAAGCTCAGCTTCCCTCCCTGCATCGTTTAAAAATCTCCACAATCAGCCAAAAGATTTATATTTTCTTATTACCTTAGCAGCTTCTTCCGAATAAATCTTTTTTTTCCCAGCACAAGGAATGAATTTAAAGGAATATATTAAATTTTTAAAAATGGGCTTGCAAAGCAAGATTCTGCTTTGACCCTAATATCTCCCTCAGATTCCCTCCTACACACATACACCCTTATCAAACACGATTCACCTTCTCTAAAAACAGGCTGAGATTGGAGTCATGGCCAAAGGCAGGAATGGAGGTATGAGCGTTATCACAGCAAGTAGATGATGGCTGTGAGGAATTTCAGGTGGAGGACCACTAGTTGTCAATAGTTTTCCCAAAGTGGAGGAATTTGGGGAGAATGCAATTTTTAATACAATTATGTTGAGAGTATGTTTTGAAGAATGAATTTTTAAAATTTAGGTCACTGATATTTTGCATTTCTCTCCCATTAGAATAAAAACAATCCAATTAATATCATAGCCTCATGCCAGATCATTCTATTGGCTCTGTGAGATTTTACACATAGGCTCACTGGACGTCTGGAATCCAGCTCCATAGACAACTTTTAAACAAATACCTAAATACAGAGAGATACACACATAGTATACGCACACACTGCCTTTCTTACGTGGACTGCGTTTCTTGCATGAACTTGATCTCAAAGGAATGGCATAAAAAAGCTAAAAGGGCAGGCTTTGTATGATATTCTAATTTGATTCAAAATCACATCCAATTCACATGAAAAATAACTTCTTTCAAAAAAGTACTTCCCCCCGCCTCCTACCCCGATGAGAATACACAACCACTTTGGGAAATTTGAGGACTAGTACAAAAAGTGAAGAAGCAAAATGTACACATAATCTCACTACTCAGAAGTAACTGTTAATAGGTTGATGAATTCTGGTTTTCTCTTTTGACTTTATTTATCTTTTTTTCCTGCCTATCAAGTATCATGGTACACATGGCACTTATATTTCCTATCACTTTTAAAATTCTCTGATGTCCATTTTCCCTCATGGATAAAAATCTCCATAAGCAATTTAAATAGCTATTCAATATTTTTGTACCATTACCTTTATTCTTTTATGCTGTAAATGTAGCCTCTTTGAGTATATTTCTTAATAAAGGAACGATATAAGCAAAGTGAGTTTGAATTTAATTTGGAAGAAGAGTATGTGACATTATAGAATTTTAAATGTAAATGTCATTTAGAAGCTCAGGTGCCCAAACACCTTGTCTTATTCAGAGACATGAAAATTCTCTCTCTGAGAAAGAAAACTTTTTTAGAGTTTACAACATGAATAAGCGATGAAGGTAGGATTGGAACTGAGACGCCAGTAGTCTTCTGAGCTCCTTGTCCTTCCTGTGGAAGGCATTTTCCTTCCAGAACGATGATGCCCTAGTCCACTCTTTGAGGACTGCTTATGAAACCAGCACCTGTGTCCCATCAGGAAGCAAGGACGGGACTAGATGGTGAGCCAATATAGGAAAGGACACCTGTTGTTATTTCAGGTTGAAACAAGGTCTTCTGCCAAGCCAAATCATGGCAGTGCGCTGAGAACACCTGGAAGAATGGGCTTCAGAAATCTCAGATGCCAACCTCAGAAAACATGCCAATGACACCAGCTTCTGGGACACCCCTCCCTGCCAATCTCACATGCTCCATATCTACATGCCCTTATTTGCAATGCTCAAGCAAGGAACATATTTAATAATCTTATAACCTTTGCCAGGTATATAAGTGTGTGTCTATTGTACTCTTAAAATTAAGTAAGTAGTGCAAGGGAAAGTGTTCATCTTACCAGTGCTATAGAACCAGAGGAGACATGGAAGAGGGTAGAACTGGGGAGAACCCATTTCACTCAGACGTCTGGGACAGGTGAAGACTAAGACTTTTCATTGCTAGATGGGACAGGTAGAAGAAATATCAGAGCTATAATTTTTGCATTTTTATTAAAATGAATTTCTGAGCCACCAAGAAAGAGACAGAATGGGGCAGATTTCGAGAAAAAGAGAACAGGTTAGAAAGAGCAAAGAAGAAAAGAGAAATGGAGGGGGAGGGAACAAGAGAAAAAGGACACACATCTTTAAATGTTGACAATACCAAGAAATACCCCCAAGGACATGTGCATAAGAATGCTAGCCTTCTGTCTTGGCCAGGCCTTATTCTGCAGGGCTTATTGAAGGGGAGCAGTTCAGAGAGCTTACCCTGTCCTCCTTCATTATATAAGAGGAAGACAAAAGACAGGCTTTCGGGGAGTTCAGTGTTCATAGAGAGATGTCATTCTGTCCTCTTTTGTGGGGAAAAGGAGAGTGTTACTATCTCTCCCTGAAGTCAGAGAAAAGAAAATGGGATGGGGCCAAGACAATCATCCATAAAAACAAGGAAGACCACAACAAAATTCTCCATATTGAGGCTTTCAACCATCTGTTGACCTGCTTTGTAATTACCAAGGCAGGAAGCTGGACCCAGGGTAAGTGGTGTGCTGACACTGTCAGGTAGATGGCTGGAATATACTTACTCCCTATCTTTTCAGTCCAAAGCTTGGTTCCATTCTTTCTTGGTTCCATTCCATGATCTTATGCTCTCCTGGCTTCAAGGTCTTGATTTCAAAGGGGGGAATGCTTTTACCAGGAGACCCAGCAATGAGTCTATTACATAGAAAGCTAGTACCGCCACCAGGACATTTGGGCTCCTCATGCCTCTGAATCAACAGGCAGAGAAAGGAGTCATCGTGCTGGCTAGAGTGATTTATCTTGACCACCAAGGGACATTTGACTACTGTACAATGGAGGTAGGAAGAATATGTCTGGAATACAGGAGATCTTTTAGGGTGACTCTTAGTACTACCCTGCCTTGGGATTAAGGCCAATGGAAACCTACAGCAATTCAGTCCAGGCAGGAGTGCTAATGGCCCAGGTCTATCAAGAATGAAGGTTTGGGTCACCCCACCAGGTAAAGACCACAATCAGCTAAGGTACCTGCTGAAGGCAAAAGGAATATGGAATGCATAGTGGAAGAAGGTGGTTAGAAATACTGTAACACCACAGCAGTACACTATTTAGTGCTACAAATAGTATATGTAGTAGGGTGCTCCAGAGAAACAGAACCATTCATTGTATACAAATAGAGAAAGAGATCAGCTGTTCTGTTCAGTCCTTCAACTGATGGGGTGAGGTCCACCTACATTAGGGAAGGAAATTTGTTTTACTCAGTTTACCAATTTCAACATTAGTCTCATCCAGAAACATGTTCTGAGAAATACCCAGAATAATGTTTGACCAAATACCTGGGCATCCCATAGCCCAGTCATATTGACACAAAATTAACCATCTCAGTATAGTACCTGACATATAAGAAGAATTATAAAATGGTGGATATTAGTTATTTTTATTATTATTTTAATCTTTGAGATTAATTTATTTTGCCTCATAGATCTTTCATGAAAATACAGGCAACTGTATTTACTAAGATATCACACATGAAAAGTTTTGCAGAACTTTCTAGTAAGATTCATCTGAGTCGTCTTCAGAATGTACTTTTAAAGGTGTTGGTTAACAACTTCTATGCGTCTCTATTTATAGGTGTATGACTGTACATCTGGGTCCACACAGACACTCATACACATGTAATCCTAAAGGCTTTTGATAACTATGGAATAATTTAACCAACTTTATGAATTTAATTAAGCTTTTCTCCAAATGGCATGTTGGAAGAGACAGTGATTTTATACGAAGACTATAATCTACAAAAAAAAATAATAATAATTTATTTTACAAAATGGGAACCAGGTCCACAGGGCAACTGGGACATTTTGCTTGTCAGCAAAATAAATTTATTCTGAATTTATGAATGGATAATAAGCCACCTTCTTATAATGATTAATGGTAATTAACCTTTTAAAGCCCCATCACTTACCTGGCCATCTTTGGCTGACAGTCCTTGGAGACAGGATAGAATGCTGATGGTGGAAAAGACCTTCCTCTGGACCCCCAGGGTCCTGTAAGGTAGACACCATCACTTCTGTGTGGACAGATTGCAAATCTGAAGCAGCCCCAGAGAATCTTAGACAAAAAAAAAAAAATGCACACATGGGCCATAATAATGAGGTACTTTAATACTAAAGGGACCATTGGACTAGAGGCCTGAGCCAGCGAGCTCTACTAGAAGCTGTGTGACTTCAGTAACATCTTTTCACTCCTATGAACCCAAATTCCTACTCCTGTAAAATGGATGAATAGTGATTCTATTAACAATTGGCATTTTAAATGAAGGGTCTTGTGTGCTGGCACAGGTCAGTTGCAAGCCCCTTTGTCAAACAGCTGGCATCACATGAAGCTGTCTTTCAGCAGGTTGGCACTTGTCACACGTCTGAAGATGCTAACGTGGACCCAGGATATGTTCCCCATCTTTGTCCGTTCCAGCATTAACCACCTCCGACATTGACCGTGTATGAACATCAAAGATATCAGGGAAGTAGATTCTGCAATGGGTTTAACATATGAGATATTTATCAAGAGGTACCTTTAGAACCAACATGGAGGGAAAGGAAGCAGGATTTGATGAAGAGGAAAAAAATCCAAACTGCTATAAAGGCACAATGACAGGCTTGACTGACCCCAAAGGGAGCCCTGGAGCTACAAAGGCTGATCAAAGTTGTTCTGAATGAAGGTCAGTGGCCAAGTCTTCATACTCCTTCAGTGATCAACCACTGAATGTGAGTTTCCCTAGAAAGGGGTTCTTTCTCCATATCTGAGAGAATCCCTGAAGGGCTGAGAGATAGAGGTCACTTGCAGACGGCTCTCCTCATTGCCAGGACCACCAGAATGTCACAAAAGAGGTCACTGGGTGGCCCATCACAGTGTCTTCCTCACCAACATGTATTGAGCACTTACTACGGCCCAAACAAACTGTGCTGGGGCTGGCACTTGCTTTATCCCATTTAACTCTCACCACAACACTGAGGCTTTGTAAATTGTGCAACTATAATTCAAATAGAGTGCCTGGTAACTTGTCTGAGGCCAGGAGTTTGTGGCAATCTGAGAGATAACTTACGCTAACCATGAATTGTTTTCAAGACTTGTCTGATTTTTAGTTGGGGATTGGTCCCATCTTCACCCATTTCGAATTCCATTTCTCTGTAGGATTTATTCCAGACTGTGTCCCATACTTCCCCAGCCAGGTGGAAGTCCTTGTTACCTCATCTTTGTTCTCAGAGTATATGGCCAGCTCTACGAACTTGCAGAAGTTACTCATTGTCCCGGTGCCTCTGTTTCCCTTAATGTAATATGGGAATGACAGCAGCACCTATCACATCAAATTTCTAAGAAGATTAAGAAAATAGGCGGAGCTCAGTGGCTCACACCTGTAATCCTAGCACTCTGGGAGGCCGAGGCAGGTGGATCACTCAAGGTCAGGAGTTTGAAACCAGCCTGAGCAAGAGCAAGACCCCGTCTCTACTAAAAATAGAAAGCAATTAATTGGCCAACTAAAAATATATAGAAACAATTAGCCGGGCATGGTGGCACATGCCTGTAGTCCCAGCTACTAGGGAGGCTGAGGCGGTAGGATTGCTTGAGCCCAGGAGTTTGAGGTTGCTGTGAGCTAGGCTGATGCCATGGCACTCTAGCCCAGGAACAAAGTGAGACTCTGTCTCAAAAAAAAAAAAGAAAGAAAGAAAGAAAATAGATAGATATCATAGATATACCATAGATATCACACCTACAACCATGCCTGGCATAGTACATGGGCTATGTGTTTGCTATTATTATTATTTTCATATTTCACTAATAAAAAATAAAGCAGTATGTCATGGTTTTTGTTTACCTATCATATTCACATACATGTGAATGCATATATCATAGAGTTCAAGTGTTCATTGATTTTCTTATTTATTAGCATCCTAAGACAGAGATGGTGTGATACCCAATTATACTTAGTGCTTAGTATCATGACTCACAGCAGTAGCTTTGCCCAATAGAAGGGTACTAAATTGAATAACATTTCAACAGCAAATCACCAAGTTTTATCAATCATAAACCAAAAATATCTCTCACCATTGTTCATTTCTCTCCATGTGTCACCCTAGCCCAACTCACCATCATTTCTTCCCTCTGATTTAAAGTCATCGGGGATCAAAGTCAGGTTGACATTTGCTTTTTAACCAATTTAAGTCTCTATTTCTGCATCTGTGAAGAGGGAACAGACAGAGTACCTACTTCACTCTGTAGCAAACAGAATTAAATGAGATAAATAAATAATTAGTCCGTGGTATGGCATATAGCAAGCCCTCAGCAAATGCTATTTTTATTAATAACAGTGACAACCATAGCGACCTCCTGGACCGATCTTCTTCTTGTTGAACTGCTCCCACGTTGCTCAGCCCGAGGTGGGGGTAAAAAGCACCACGCTGCCATGGTGTATTACCAAGAGCTCGCACACTGAATCTTCCCGTAGCAAACACGATCTCTTAACTTTTGAGAATATTGCTTCATCTAGCTTAGCCTTGCTTTCATCATTTGTAAAATGGGAACAGTAATAATGCATATGTCCTAGCATTTGGAGGGTTAAATGAGGTAACCCATGTGAAGCATTTCATAGAGCACCTGAGACCAGTAAACACGTATGAAATGCTAGCCTTGACTCATCCTGTTAGGATGTATGTAATATGACCTCCCACAACGTGAATGCTGCCATTGAGAACACTATGTAAGACCGACACACAGTAGGCCCGCAGCGCCCATTGCAGCCTTTCCACCACTTACACCGCTCTGCCCAGAGAAGAGACAGCTGACTGCCTGATCCCACGTCCTGAGCGATGCTTGGGAGAATGCTAAATGGTGGGGAAAACGCTCTGACAAAAGCTATTTTAATGAGACATCCGTTAGCACCGGCTGCTCCCAGGTCAAGTGGCCTGTGTCAGAGCAGCAATGCTAATGGACGAGGTGGCTGTGTCTTTCCGTCTGACTAGGCTCTGGGTTTTTAATGAAGCAAGCAGCCCACACACCCACGCAGTCTTGCTGTGTGTATGTGTGTGCATGTGTATGTGTGCATGTATGTGTGTGTGTGTGTGCATGCCTGTGTCTCCAATGACAAACAGTTTTCATCCTAAAAAGAAGTGGAGAACAATGACAGGACACAGAGGTGCAAAATGTCCTCTGCTTTGACCAAGACCTTCCCACACGTGCATGTGACCCTCACATAGGGTAGGAGGGTAGCAAAACACACTGCTTTCCAGGGGTGCCATGCTACACTTGATAGCTTTAACAAAGACTAGTGTCAGCTGCCTGACTTCTTAATGATGAATAATTCATGCACATCAAAGCAGCCCTCACAAAGTATTTTTTCCTGCAGCCTCTCAAAGACAATGAAACAACAGCGAAAATGCAGAGGGGAAAGGTTTTTTTTGTTTTTTTTTTTCCAAATCACATCACCCCTCCTATCTCTCCTCCTTACTTTGTAATACCCATGCTCTGGATTTGATTAAAATCAACTGCAATACTATTTTACAAACACATTTTGAAAATTATTGGCTTGCTTTTTATCTGGTGTAACAGCAAACTCCTATTCAGCCCTCAGAGCCCAGCTCAAAAGTCATCGGTTTTTGAAGTCAATTCTACCAGCCACCTTTCCCCAAATAGGTCTAATCTTTCCCCTTAGTTTAAACCCATTTTCTTCCTTTACTATAATTACTACTAAGATATTACTCCTTTAATTTTTTGGTTCAGACTTAGAACTTCTTAAGCTTAGACACCATGTATTATAGAACCACCAGCACCTAATATAGAGTCTGAGATACAGTAGGCACTCAATAAATATCCACGGAAAATTGAAATGACTTCCATTCTTGAAATAAAGAAAGAATATACTTAAAGCGAAGCATTGGAATGCTAATATAAATTAAGTCAATGAAAAGGAAAATTAGATGAAAAGAGTATTTCCAGAACCTCACAACCATCACTGAGGCTTATTCTTATCATTTAGCATTTACTAAGAAGCCAAATCAAAGGCTTAGAAACACAAGGGGTTGAGGGATCTGTTTGGAAGGCTTATCAGCACTCTTTAGGAGGGCAAGCATTTTAAAGGGGACTATTTATCAGAACTGAGATAAAATTAAAATGGCAGAATCACAATCGAGGTTATTTTTACAGTCTGTTTTATAACATAAACTCCTTATCCTTCCTTTCTTTTTGATCATTGTAAATGACAATTTACTGCAGACACACACACACATCAAAATGCAGATGTTACCCACTTTTCTTATTTCTCAACTGGCTGCTGCTCTGACAAAACACCACTTCAACGTCAGGGGAGAGCACATTTCTTTCTTGGAGTTAATGCTCGTTATTGAAGGGGGAAAAAAGAAAGATACATTTTTTAAGCTAAAGTCTTTACTCACTGAATATATTATCATGATTATTATGTGCCAGGTGCTGTGCTCATTCTGAAGGGAACATTTGGGTTGTTAAGACACGGGTCTCACACTCAGGGACCTCAAAGTTCAGCGAGGGAGAGAGATGCCATGAGATAATTATTTTAAAATATTTTTGCTTTGCTTTGTGTATGAACAGAGTTATGGCTTTGCGGAAGGTATGGTGACTGATTCTCTCTGGAAAGTTAGAAATGGCTTAGGAGAAGGGATGATTTTTAATATGGTTCTTGAGGGGCAAGTGAAAGGATATTTGCCTGTGGACCAAAGGCATTTGGAGCTCAGCACCGCGGTGGTAATGGTGCTTTCAGAGAGCTGAGCTTATGGAAGGCACTGATGGAATGTTCCATATGGCTAGGGTCCCGAAAATTCAAGGCACCAGGTGAGGCAGCTGAAGCTAGAGAAACCAGAAGATTCATATTGCTAACAGCCTTGGATGACAATTTAATAAATATGGTATGTTTTTGTTTTAAGATGATCCTCTCAGCCCCATGGGTGGTAGAGTGGGAAGAAATGCCTACTCATGGAGCATTTCTTTGCAATGAATGAAGTGGTGACAGTTTGGGCCAAGATGGTGGAATGGAATGAAGGAAGATAGATTAGGTTATCTTGGTTTGCCGAAATCTTTCTGAGGATAAATTAAATGCATACAAAGATTGAGAGGGTGCGAGGAGTAGAGAATGGCTGAATAGGGAGGGAGGGTTGCAGAGTTTTCCATAAAATTAGTTAAAAGTCATGCAATTTCAAGAAAACTAGGAACATAGCCCAGTTCATTTAACACAGGTGTGTTGAAACCAAAGATAATAGGACTATTGCAAATTCAGATATAGTAAGCTTTAAGGGAGGAGATGAAGGAAGATACCCTGAACTGCAGGGACTAGAACCAAGGGATTGTGATGGTTTTGGAGAAGGATCTGTTTGGGCTGCTATATAACAAAATACCATAAACCAGGTAGCATATATACAACAGAAATTTGTTCCCCACAGTCCTGGAGACTGGGAAGTCCAAGATCAAGGAGCCAGCAGATTTGGTGGCTGGTGAGGACCCACATTCTGGTTCAGAGATGATGACTTCTAGCTATTTCCTCACGTGGTAGAAGGGGAGAGGGGTCTTTCTCAGGCTTCTTTTGTAAGGACATTAAACCCATTCATGAGGGCATCCCCTTCATGATTTAGTCACCTCCCAAAGGCCCTACCCTCTAATACCATCACCTAATACAATGACCTTAAGGCCCCACCTGATACCATCATCTGCTCCAATACCTGAATTTTTGGGAGGACAGAAATATTCAGGCCGTAGCAAAGAACTACAGCAAGATTATTAACTGTAATTAGCTTCTAGATCATACATCTGATAAGCACCACATGTACTCACCAGCAAATTGGTTTCACTGATCAACACCTAAGTGGACATATAGGAATAACATTTATCGGGTGTTGTGCAGATAGGAGGGGGAGGAGGGGATGGGTATATACATACATAATGAGTGCAATGCACACCATCTGGGGGATGGACACGCTTGAAGCTCTGACTCCAGGGGGAGGGGGGGAGGGGGGGAGGCAACACATGTAACCTAACCATTTGTACCCCCATAATATGCTGAAATAAAACAAAAGGCGATCCTTAAGGATCACTCGTATAGGTGTGCAACAACCACAGCAGGTAAAGCCATGAAGAAGGTAACAAGAGCACATCTTGCTTCTCCTCCCTCACCCTCACCTGAAACTTTAGGTTCCTCAGCCAATCAGCAACTAAGATACTGCCATTTATGACTCTATCCTTTGTCTCTCGCCTCCTGCAGAACCAACGAGGAACAATGACCGTCAAAGGTATCCAGAGAGAGTCTCCAGGACCTGGGTCTCACCTGGGTGAATATCTCTGGGAGTCAGGTAGTAGATGCAGTTTGGGGTGGAGAGTGGGTATGGGAGGAAGGATACAAAAGAACCAGTGGTGCAGGAACTCAAAAGACACAGACAGAGTTAATCTGTCATGCCTAAGACCAAGGCAATTCAGGGGAACCAGCAAACACGTGGCCAAAAAACTGAAAAAAAAAATCAAGTGCAAGATCTAGTGGGCAGCTGTGCTCAAGATTCAGTCCTTTGTTAGCCTGCACCTCTCACTTAGGTGAGGTTAGTCCATCATTGGCCACTGTTAATGTTGCTGTCTTGTCCAGTGTTTGCAGGAAAGGTGCAATATAAAGTCTTAAATAAGCCTAGCATGGTGAGGCAGATGAAACCTTGCCTCTTAGCAAACATACAGCCTGCTATTGGTTGAAACTATTGAATAAAGAAATCTACTACCTTGTCAGGAAAACCCCTTCATACCCACTCCTGAAATGCAAATTGCCAGCTCTTCATTCACTAATTTGTTAATAAATATTTATTGAGCACATACTATGTGTCAGAAACTGTACATGACACTGAGGAGGCAAGAGAGAGTAAAAACAGACGTGATCCCTGTTCCCATGGAATTTAAAATCTGTGATTAATGAAATAATCACAGAACTAAATAAGTTATTAAAATTATTTACTCTAAATTGAGCTCAAAGCTCAAATGGGAAGAATCAGATTTTTATAAGTACATGTAACAATCAGACATGAGCTAGACTGAGAGGTGAGACAAGAAAGGAGGAAATGAACTATGAATTGAAAGATGAGTGTGGTGGATAAGAGATTTCCAGATGGCAAGAGAAGCTCGTGCAAAGATCCTGTGGCCAGAGGTCCTGGAAAATTTCTGCTGTGGCTGGGAGTACAGAGAGTGGGTAGAAGGGGAGAGGGAGTATTTTAAGAAGGGGCTGAAGGCCAAAAGAGGGGACCATACACATGCCTCGCTAAGGTTTTGGATTTTTCTTCTTTTGTTATTATTCTAAGAGCAGTGGGTTTCCATGGACAAGTAAGTTTTGTGATTTTGTTGTTTCTACATGCATATTGCTTTTATTTACTTAACTCTTCCGACAACACTTGTTGGCTACAGCTATGTATCTGGGTCTGAGAAGGAAGCCAGAAATGCAAAAACAAATCAGAAAGATTTGCAACCCTCGAGAAACCCACTGTGTAGAAAAGAGGGCAGGAACCAGATAATGATGAAACCGTGAAAACAGTGGTAGGAGAAAGAAAAGCCTGGAGGTCCTAATGGACCTCACCAGCCCTGAGGGGCAAGGACAGACTCCCAGATGGCTACCATCAAAACTCAAAGGGCAGAGAGTAACAGCTCATAACTGTTAAGTGCTTGCTGTGTGCCAGGCAGTAGGAAGTGCTTTTCATCTATATTTAAGATAACAAAAGCCATATGAAGTGTGTTCTATTATTATCTTCCTTTCAAAGTTGTGGAAACTGAGGATCAGAAACTGTAAGCAATTTGTTCAAGATCACACAGTTAGGGCATCTATAGCCAAGATTTGAACAAAGATGCTGTT
Organism: Mirza zaza; assembly: GCA_008750895.1. NCBI lineage: Eukaryota > Metazoa > Chordata > Mammalia > Primates > Cheirogaleidae > Mirza > Mirza zaza. Next base: position 15,065 of record VSMD01023017.1, on the reverse strand, counting down.
TGCTTAGCGTAAGGGCTGGAGGGCAGGGAGATTAAATTGTAGATTCCAGATCACAATATTAAAACATGAGATGTATTGATTTAGAATAATTACAACCTCTCTGGGAAATGTTTGAGGGCCTGTAAGTGCAGCGTCTTCTCTCTGATTTGGGGATGAGAGCTTGAGCCAAAATAACACTAACCTCCACTCTTAAAATATAGTGGAACCTTTCGTGCGACGAGTATATCAGAAACGAGGAATGCATATGCATCAGAGAGCACATTAGTACTCAGACAATCCAAAAGGACCTGTTTTTATATCATTTGACTTTTCTTCTCTCCTCCTGTAATTACTTCATTTCAGTGAAATCACGCTGTATTATGACTTAACAACTGGAACACTCACTTAAGCATTGACATTTTGCAAGCACCTTGTGAATATCCCCACCCACAATCCGTGCTCAAAAGGGAGAACAATGAGCGGTCACCTAGGGGCCAGATAAGCCACAAAGATGTGACCAGTGGCCAGTTTTGCTGCTTGAATCCTGCCCTAGATATCAGCTGCCAATATTCTGTTAGGAAATTTTGAGGTAGAATAATAACGGAACTAAGCAGGAAAAAGATTGCAATTTTTGAAGCATAGAGAAATTGGCATGGGGTGAGGATGTTCTCACCATAGGTTGCAACCATACCTCCTCTTTAAAATTACAGCCTTGCTTTCCAAAATGTTGTTAAGTATATTTCTTTTCCCAGTCACTTCCAGATGAAGAGACAAAATGCATCCCAAAGCTACAAGATGAAATGCAGAACCCTAATTGTTCCCATGCTTCATGAAGATTTGAAATTCCAGCCTGTATTTCATTTCCATGTAGTGCTTGTTAACTCCACACATGTGTAAATAATCAAAGGTATCTAGTGGTCAATGAGTGTTTTCTTTATAAAATGCCTATCTACTAGGAGTAGGCAGAGCCCTGAGTACAAATAGGGACTTTTACTTGCAGAATTACACACTTTTAGCCCTGGAAAAAAAAAAAAATCTTAAAGACCTAGGCCCTGTCATTTGATAAATAAGGGGACTTTGACCCAGATGGGGAGGTGAGTGGCCCAAACTTGCAGGGTGAAACATCAGCTTCCTGATCTTAACCTGCTGTTGTTTCAACTATGCTGTGCTGACCTAAAGCAGCTTTGCATTTCATGCTAAGCAGTATGTCCCCTTACTTCCTAATCACAGCATAATCAATCATCATTTGCAAGGCATTCATTTTGAGAAGCAGGAAATGAAATTCCCAAATGTAGTTACATTTTAATCAGTGGGGAACCACTGATTCAGGAAAAGGAACCCCTTAAAAGGAAGGCCCCCCAAATTAATGCTGGCACAACAAATCATGGCGCTAAAACTCACTGTGAACCTAGAGCGGTGGTTGGAAAACCTTTTCTATAAACAGCCAGATAGGAAATACCTGAGGCTTTGTGAGCCTAATTGTACTAACTACTCAACCATGACATTATAGCAGAAAAGCAGCCACAGACAATACAGAAATGAGCAGGCACGGAGGTGTTCTAATAAAACTTTATTTATGGACACTGAAATTTGAATTTCATGTACTTTCCATGTGAAACTAAATGTATTCCCTTTCTTGATTATTAAAAAATAATCTGAAAACCATTCTCAGCTCACAGTTATGCAAAAATGGGCAGTAGGCTATATTTGTCCCTCCTGCCATAGTCTCTGATCCCTGGTCTAGAATAAGATACTTGGAGTTATTTCTCACTATGCTTTGTACTCTTAGCAAATATATACCTGATAGCAAGAAGAATTATTTTTAGCACGAATCCTTTTTTCATTGTACTCCATGAAAAAAAAATCTAGATATTTCCTTGTAGAGAAGTCTCCAAAATAGTTAAACGTATAGAGTAAATCCCTTTGTTTTCTAGATTATAATCTTCTTCACATAGGGCTTTATTTTATTTGTCTTCAAATCGCTGATAATGTGGCAAACCACCAAGCCCATATCACTGGCACCTAACAAAGGATTCTTTGGTGAAATCAACCATGGCCAATGCCCTCTTTAGGATACCTTCAGAATTTCCCTGTCATTGTAGAGTTCCTGATCCCCTGCTCAGTGTCAGTTCCCTTTTGAACTTTCATTCATTCATTTGTTCAGTAAGTATCTCCTGAGCACTTACAAGGTGGCATTCAAGGCTCCCTGTGATCTGACATCAGCCTGACTCTGATCTCATCTCATGACATGCCTCCATACACATTCATTCATTTGCTCAACTCACAGATGCTATTTTGAATTTGCCTGCCACTGTTCAAGCTACTGAGCATAAATAGTGAACAAGACAGAATTCCAGTCCTCGTGGAGCTTTCAGCTTGACAAGGGTACTGTTAAAAAAAAAATAATAATCACAATGAATGAATGACTTGCAACATTGACAAAGGCTAGGAAGGAAAAGGACAAGGCAGTGCAAGATGGTGTTTGCTCTCCTTGCTATCAGTCATGCTGAATTTTGTGTAAGTCCCAACAGCAGCTATACTTACCTATGCTGACCTGACCCCTCTGATACCATGTTCTGCTCCTCAAAATCTGGGTAACTCCCACCATCAGCATTTAAAGGTCCCATAAATGGACCCTTTCCTTTCCAAGCAGCCTGTAACTTCACCTACCGAAGCCGAGTGGATTGCACCTGGGCTGTGTCACTTGCCCAGCTGGGTGTTGGGCTTAGCACATACATGATGTGGAACAAATGCATGAATAAAAGAGTACAAACATGCGTACATCATGGCGTCAGGTCAGGTTCATGACACATAGAGAGTCACTGGGGGGAATGTTCACATTATGCATTTAAAATGAGTCAACCTTTATCAGGTGGTTTCCACTCCCCCGACCCCACCACAGACACACGGACATTTCAAAGCAACTTCATCTACAATTTCTCCTTCATTCCTGAAAACTCACCTTTAGGGAAGAAGGTCATGTTGCTTTGCTCTTGTTTTTCAGTTAAGTATCCTGTTGCCCCTCTCTTCTTCGCTCAGCATGGCTCCACATTCAGCAATTCCAGAAGGTAAGTCCCCTCTTACTCGAATGGGGGCTCTGAAGGCAGCAACGATTTGCAAAGCCCAACAGAACCAGGCTGAAACATTATTCTCTATCAAGAGCTGACACCATTTAACCCCAATTAACTCACATCTCAAGTTCAAGATTTCTGGTTTACTAACACAAATCAATACCCTACTTTATCAATTATGCAAATTCAAACCAATGACATTCCTCGACGGCTTTTTGGAATTGGTCTTAAAATCCTGCCAAGTGGGAAATCGTTGGGAGCCAGATTATGAATCTGTAGGAAGGTGTTTTAGGTTGATCTCATTTTGCTTTTGGTGTGAAGTTGAAGAAAACCACTAAATGGTTTCCTGAGAGAGAGAAGAAGACAAAACACATGTCCGGATTCTCCAAATTGCTTCTTAGGGCTGTTATTTATGGAAATTGATGAAAACCATTTAAGGGAATATAAATGAGCAACTAATCATAGATGGAGGAATCTACTCTCTCTCACTCTTCCCGTTAGGAGATGCCAACTTTGAGAACGCAGGCGACATGCTCAGGCTCCGAGGAAAGAGGGAGAGTGAGCCGCTGTGTTAGGGAGCACAGGCAGTGGACTTGGACAGACCTGGACACAAATGCAGATCCACTTGTTTCTGGATAACCATAGGCAAATTATCTTTTTTTTTTTTTAAATCCTCATTTTCTTCACCTATAAAAATGGGGATATGACTTGCTGCAGCAATAACTTTTGGGAATATTAAACAGAATGCATAACAGTACATGTGGAGTGCTTGATGCCAGGAACATGGTAAGTCCTCAATAAATATCAGCTAACATTAGTGTCATATCCACAACTAGACATTTCAATGCTTCGTGATTGGCAGAGCAGTTTCAGTGCTCTTTGGAATTTTCTTTTGTACCTTCCTTCCTTCCTTCATTCAGTTGTTCAATATATATCTATTAGGCATCTATAAGGTACTTGGAACTGTATTAGATTCCCTAGGAAAGAAGTGATGAATTCACCACGCACAGCTCACTTTCTCATGAAGCTCACTGCTCCCCCTAACCTGTCACAAGCAAACATGGCATTTTTCAATCCAGACCTTCTAACAATCTCAAGATTTCTCTGTTATAAACAGTTCATCTGACAAGAATTTTCCTCCTGTGCTTGGCACATGGTAGCTGCTCAGTAAATGCCAATTGAACGAATAAATGTCAGCTGAGTGAATAGATGGGTGATGGTAATGAAAATCTCCTCTTCCAGAAGACCGAGGTACATGAGTCAGAGGATGCAGGCCCTTATCAATGTTTTCAAGAGAGTGCGTCTGTGTGCGCATGCAAGTGCTTTGCTTAATTCACTCTCAGTCAAAGAAATTATCCTGTGGAGATTTTTAGCATGTTTAGGTTCAAATTCTGGAACTAAACTTTATATCTTGTTGTCATGACAACTGTGTTATTGAGACAATTAGCTCCTGCACCCTGAGTGTTTAGGAGAGCCAGTCGTTTCTGGAGAGGCTGTTGGTGGGAGAATGAGAGTCCTGTTCAACTCCAGGTCTTATACTTCACAATCGCCCATCTCACAGGGAGGTCCCAAATCCATCTCCCCTTCTGTGTTAGTTTGCTAGCGCTTCTGTAACAAAGTACCCCACACTGAGTAGCTTAAACAACAGGAATGTATTGACTCACAATTCTGTAGTCTTGAAGTCCAAAATCAAAGTGTCGGAGGGGTTGGTTCTCTCTGGGGGCTGTGTGGAAGAATCTATTCCAGACCTTTCCCTTTGGCTTGTAGACTACACTGTTTATGTTCACATAGGATCTCCCTGTGTCCTCGTGTCGTCTTCCCTCTATACATACCTCTCCCCAAATCTTCTCTTTTTATAAGGACACCAGTTATCCTGGACTAAAGATCTCCTTAATGATGACATTCTAACTTGATTATCTTTGTAGAGACCCTTTCTCCAAATAAGGTCACATTTCGAGGTCCTGGGGATTAGGACATCCACATATGAATTTGAGAGATGATACAATTCAAGCCATAACAACTCCTGACTGGCAGGGAATAATGGTCCTTAGGAGAATGCTATCTATGACCTCCAAGGTATTATAAAGATGGCATGAGCAGTCCCCTTTTATACACAGGGAAAGTGAGGTGAAGCAACTTGCCTCAGATCCAATGGATAAGAGAACTGTCCCCATTACAGCATGACGCTATGCCAATACCCATTTCTTTTTATCTGATCATGGCCAGATGTTTCGTGTTCTGGTTATGAGACAGAATCTCAAGCAAGAGAATAGCTATTGCAATTTTAGTACTCGACTCCACTAGAAAAAGGGCAAAAATCTCCCATATTCCCCCAATATTAACTTAAAATTAGTTTTGTGCAGCCCTGGCAGGCCCAGTAATAAAAGAGATCCAAGGTGCATTTCCCTTCCAGACAGTAAACCTATATGGCCGCCAAAGCTGTCATTTTTTTTTTTTTTTTGCCTTCTGAAAATGAAATGTTAATTTCCCCCCTAAGACCCTGCACAGATTTAGTTTGTAGGCTAATATCAGTTCACTTAAGAACAAGAGAAATGTCATCCCTGCTTTGATGTGCGATCACAAAAAAGAACTATCTTTAAATTCCCTTCAAAAGGGGTGATGTTTATGAATCCACTTTCAGTGGGGGATATAAAGGGATTTGTCAAACCCTGGTGTGATTTCAGTGATGCAGAAAAACAGCAGCACATTTATTGAGCCAGACCAAACCTGAGCTCACAAGTAGGGCTGTTCCTCTGTAGCCCTGGCCGTAGGGCTTGGGGTAGTCTCGGCATCCTGGGCTTCTTAGGGCTTCCGGGGCATTATTTCCCTCCCTTTTTGCTCATTAATTCATTTATTCATTTATCCTTTGTGGCCTTGATTTTAAAAATGAAGAATAGAATGGGAGACTTTTCATCCACATCATCAATCACAGCCCTGGCTGGGTCTTGACACCACAAATGCCAAAGATATTGAGTTGCCTGGGTTTGTCGTTGGGGCTTTACTTTCAAAGTCTATGTAAAACCAGCAACTGGATTTGATTTCCTAATAAAGGCTGCCTTCACAGCGGCTGAGTTTCTTCTGCAGAAAAGGTTGTCAGTGAAAGAGGTGGAAGGAATGGCATTACAAAGGCTGAAGGATAATAAAGATTTTTTATGTTTATACGGTAGGTATTGGTTGCCTGATATATGATGCCCATTGTTTCTCATTGCATCCAAGTTTTGAATGAGATATAATACACCCATTTTGTTGATGATGAAACTGAGAATCAGGTAAGTTAAGTGATTTTGTCAAATTCACACAATGCATTTAGGTTCCAGTGTACAGATTCAGCCCCATGCTGACCTGACTGTTCCTGAAACACTATGATTCCACATATTATAAAATGTCCATATTAACCCAATCATCTGCTCACCGGTAGCTTGTGCTGCCTTTCTGACTCCGAAGTAATTCACTTAATATGTGATAAAATATATCAGTTCTTTCAATGATGCCAGAAGAGATACAGTCTCAGAAGTCTGACAATTTGCTAGACTTTCCCTCATTTTGGGTGATGCTTCCTGTTACTTTCAACCCTTCAAGGAAAATTTCTGTGAATGTAATTTTCTCAGTGAAGAAAATCTGAAGAGCAAACATCTAGATTCTTAGGGGCCTGGCTGTCATTTAATTCGCCTAAGTCAGAAGATGTCATTTGTAAGATGAATAAAAAATGAGTATGTGACTTAAATACACGCACACACAAACACACACACAAACACAAGCTGTATAAGTATGTTTAATTACAAATTCTCAGTAAGTTGGGGGATTCGACTAAAATCTGTTTCTGTACTAGAGCTCTTATACATTTTAAGTATTAAAATTATTCCTATTTGACAGATGAGATGATTGACAGTCACAAGGATGTAAAGAGCTTCCATAGTCACACAGTGGCAAAGTTACAAATCAAACTCAAGAGTGTCTGGCTCCTGTCTGGTGCTCCTTCTACAATATTTCTCTTCTAAGGTCATCTGAAAGATTTTACTGTAATTCACATAGATGCAACTTTAAACGTGAAGTTGAGTCCAGAGGATCATATAACGCTCAGTCATACGATCCAATCTGACAATGTTGGATCAGGTGTCTGACAATAGGTGTCTGACAAGGACAACTAATTACCAAGGTGCTTCTCTGGACCACAGGGGGACCAAGCCCTTTGGCATGCGTGGTCAGTCCAGTGTACTGAGGTCATGGTCTACCAGAGATTCCTGGAGCTCCGAGGTGTTCAGGGAGGGAGGAATAGGCAGTCATCCCACTCATGTACGTATCTGTTTCCATTCTCAGAAGTAGAACAAGATATTTCATCACCAACCACCCCACCTGCCTTGAGAATTTGGCTTGTTAGCCATACACCTGCTACACAAATCTTCCACTTCCCATTTGACTACAGTCCCATTTTTCTGGCTATGATTTCCTGCAAGGCAAAATTTATGACTGCACCTAAACAAACAACTTATGATGACAACCTACCTTTGCCACATAACTGGGAACAGTCTGTCTTTAAAGTACAAGGAGAAAGGCAATTTTGGTATCCTCATTGGTTACCATTTTCTATTTCATTTTAGGCATGTCTTTTGTTCTTAAAACAAAATAGGACAATATTAAAAAACAACAACAACAACAACAAAAACCCACCTTACATTGTTTCTGGAAGGAGGAGGGCTCAAGCTATTTAGGAATAAATAAAGGTTGGTTAGAGATGGAGGATATGTCTTACCTCCAGAGCAGAACTATTAATACTATCACAAGACTCTTCAAATAATATATTTCCATAAGCCTAAAATCCATGTTCTCATTTGCTCTAGATGCCCAGGATCTCCTCATTTCACACTGCGACTGGAATGCTTATTCAATTATAAATTAAGCATCTAGTAAGGGTAAGATAGAGTGGTCTGTAAAACAGAGACTCTGCTAACCTCAAGCTCATGGTGCAAGAAACAGACATGAATAATAGTTTGTGAGCAGTGGCTCACACCTGTAATCCCAATGTTTTGGGAGGCAGAAGCAAGAGGATCACTTGAAGCCAGGAGTTCAAGACCAGCCTGGGAACCATAATGAGACCCTGTCTCTGCAAAAAATTAAAAAATAGCCAGATATGTACCTATAGTTCTGGCTACTTGGGAGGCTGAGGTGGGAGGATCGCTTGAGCCTGAAAGTTGGAGGTTGCAGTGAGCTGTGATTGCACCACTGCACTAAAAAAAACTTGAAAAGGCTAATACAATACAATGTAAAGAATAGGAACATTTTCTCACCTTCTCTGCCACACTTCACATTTCAATTCATTCTGGAACTTAGGTCATTCCCTTTAAATACTGATTCAAATATTTTTTCTCCAACCTCTTGCAACCTACTAATTTGAAAGTTGTCAAGTGCTCTCTATTACCTATAGCAGCAAGAATAAATCCTAAGGGTCTAGGCTGATAATATACATCAAGACTTCTGCATCTCCCTCCATGAATCTTGCATTCTGCACAAGCTCATTTCATTATTCTTCTCGTCTTCATAGAAAGACTCATGCTTACTGGTAACCTTTGCTTTTGCTGCTTCTCTCACCTCACATGGCCTCTACCTATGAAATGCCTAAAATTCTCTTAAGCCCCAGCTCAGGACTCAAATCTCTCCTGATGTTCCCCAGCTAGGACCATGAAATCTTAGACTTGGCCAGATCATTTGCAGTCACACTCACCCCAGTCCAGTAATTTCATTGTCTACTTCTGAGATCATGAATAATACTTCTCTCACTCAAAGTTCAGTGATACAGTGATCTTGGCATTTTGAGGCAGCTGCACTCTGTATTGAATTTTGTTTTTAATCTCTGGTCATTCCTTTTTATAGATCCCAAATTAACTTATCCAAAACAACGTTTATTTTGGTTCTTCTATGTGTTTTGAAAGAGAAGAGCAAGTTTAACATCTTTCTTATGTGCCTACCTTCCGTATGATTGAAGATAGTCATTTTTCTCACATCATCAATCGAGTCAAATCTCTTCTTCACCCTAAGTATTTTTATAACCCCAACTCTCCTGAAAGTAATGTGTCCTCTCCCAGTGTCCCATTCCAATACAATACCCCAAAGCAGCATATGGCCACAGCTGCAGACTTTATAAAAGAAGGTGGTTCACCCATCCTTTCTCTTCTATATTATTTTTATTAGTCAGTCTAAGTTCATAATTGCTTTCTCTAACAGCTATTTTATGCTGCTAGTCATTGTGAGTGTGAGGTCGAACAAAACAGCCCACTCTTCTGCAGGGACTGACATTTAGACAGTCCTTCTCCGCCCAATGCTTAGAGAATAGAATTTAAAACTTAGTCTCCGCAAGTGCCTGCAGTTCCTACCCCATGACGCTCGGCTTCCATCAAATAGTTTGCCTGCTGAGTGAACTATGGTTCTAAACATTGAAAACATCAGGAACATGGGCAAAAATCACAAGTATGGATAGCTGGCCTGAAATATTTAAATGTCATAGAATTTCAACAGACCGAACTGTCAGTAATAATAGTTATATTTTACATATCAACGTAATAATAGTTAATAATAAAGCTTTGTATTTATCCACTTCCTTTCTTCTGGAGACATTGGCAAAGTAAAGTAAATCTAACATTGATATTTAAAAATAAACCCCTGAATTAATACCAGTGTGAAACCTCCTTCCCTAAAAAAAAATAAAATAAATAAATAAATAAAAAATAAAAAACAGAAGGTATAATATAAGGCTGTCTTACAACCCGGAAAATAAATGGTTTTGCAAAGCATGAAAATCTGGCCTGTAGGATGACAAGAAAGTCATATGTCAGCTATGACTAGTCCCAACTTCTGCCCTCAGGGTGGGTGTTGGTTTAATTTTGACTCTGGAGAAAAGCAGAGCAGAAAAAGGTATAAAAAACATCGGCAAGTTCATATCCCCACATCCCTCACTTGTCAGGGATACTAAGTAAAATAGACATTATTCTCTAAGTCTTCAGACACAAAGTAATTATTTCTGGGGAATGTAAACAGTCGCCGAGTCCGCCATATATCAGTGGGCTCTAGGTCAAGGCTGAGGGGCCAGCAGGGTCCAGAGAACAGGCTGACATCTGGGTAAGCAAGTTATTAGGTATAAATCAATATATGTAAACCTTCATCTGAAACACCGCACCCATCATCACAAAAGCAATGCATAGAGGAGCCATTCTAAGGAGTAGCAATGCCCTAAGTATAAGAAACAAAATTCTTAAAATTGTAAACATAACAGTAGACCAAAGAGAGAGAAAATAAGGGATGGAACCTAGTTATAAATCTATCTCTTCAAGTAAACCATGGAATACTTGGTGCAAGAATAATTTAATAGATCAACAAATTGGCCACTATCCCTTTTGCTAAGAAGGAAAACACAATTTGTTTTTCTCTCTCATTCTTTCGTTCATACCCTGATTCCCAAATACCTGTATTGGTTGAATACTTATGATGTATGAAATGAAATAAAAATCCATGATTTCTAAACAGTCCTTGCTCTCAAGAGATGAGTAGACTTACCAAGGAGACAGGACTTCAGTATAAATGACCAGAATCTGGGACAGAAGGTACTGCATGATACAATGTGGGATAAAAGCCTCATACAATTATTGGGAGGATGATCTATGGGGGGTGGGATGCAGGAACAATCAGGAAAAAGACCTTGGGGAGGATTTTTTGACCCATGGAGGGACACAAAGGGCATCTGTCTTAGCCAGGGTTGTCCAGAGAGAAGGGCCAATAGAAAGAGACTTATTATGAGGGATGGGCTTCCATGATTGCCAAGGCCAAGAAGTTCTACTACTGCCTTCTGCAAACTGGAGGCCCAGGAAAGTGGTTTCCAGTCCAAACCCAAAGGCCTGAGAACCAGAGGAGCCAGTGGTGTAAGTGCCAGTCTGGGTCCGAAGGCCTGAGAACAAGGAGCACTGACGTCCAAGGGCAGGAGAAGATGGATGTCTCAGCTAAAGCAGAGTGAGTCAATTCACCCTTTGGCCTTTCTGTTCTATTCAGGCCTTCAAAGGATTAGGCAGTCCCCACCCACCTGGGGAGGGCAACCTGATCTACTCAGTCTACTGATTCAAATGCTAATCTCATCCAAAAATACTCTCACACACACACATGCCCCTAAATTTTACCAGATATCCAGGCATCTCTTAGCTCAGTCAAGTTGACACATAAAATTAACCATCACAGCATTGTAAGCTGTGTAAACATCCATAGCAAAGACCTCTGGAAAGACGAGATAATACAGTATTTTTGGTCTTGAGTACAGGAGAGCATCACCAACACTAGTGATGACCTATTTCATAGTAGATACTAGTACCCTACTTATGGTTGACTCTTTGAGTTTTAATGTTCACAATGATGCTACTGGGCAATATCCAATCTGCCATGATAGGTAAGTTTTATTAAGCAGTTACTATATGATCACATTTATGCTAAATGTTTTGCACATCGTGGAAAGTTGATCATACTGTTGGCCTCAGGTATTGATCTCTCTGTATCCATATCCATTGTTGTATCTTTGTACCCTCCTTTCTGATTTTGGGCTTGCCTTGTGGCAGAGGTGTTGCTATACTGCATCTGAGCCTAGGCCTCAATATGCTTTGAATCTCTCTCTCTCTCTCTCTCTCTCTGAACCCTGTCCAACCACCATGAGAACAAGTCCAGGTAGCCTACTAGAGAACGAGATACCATGTTGAAGACAACCCAGTTGCTCCAACGAAGACTATTCTAGACTAATCTTGAGCTAGCCAACTCCCAACCGTATACAAGAACACAGACAAGATCAGCAAAGCTGCCTATATATCTTGTAGCTGACCATATGTGCATAAGTGAGCCCAGACAAAAGACAAGAACTGCCCAGGTAACCCATATTCTCATGTGCAAGGATAAATGGTTATTGTTAAATCATCAAGGTTTGTTAGTTTGTTATGCAGCACAGCTGGCTGACAGACACATACTCCTCACAACAAACTATGAAGTAGGTACTATTATACATCCCCACTTTACAGATGAAATAAGTAAAGCTTTAGAAAAGTTCAGTCATTTGTGTTAGGCCACATATGGCCAGTGTTTTAATTCAGACAGTCTTTCTTTAGAGCCAGAACTTTTAACCACGTGGTTATGCTGCCTATCCATTATGACCCAAATGTTGCGGTTAAATTTGAAATAGGCAAAGTGAGGCACATACCGAGTAGCAGAAGCAAGATGCAAAGCCAGGTCCTCCTCTTCCTAAACCCACATGCTCTCTGTGCTGTCCTTCCTCCCTCACACAAAAGGGAAGCACTGAAAAGCAAATAAGGCAAAGGAAGGTTGAAGTCAAACATAGACACTTTTGGACACAAGAGCAAAGAGCTTTACTTACTTTTGGTTTTTAGATATTAAGCGGCCCTGCACTTATTTGAGCAGGGGTAGTGCAAAAGTACTTACCTTCTTTAAGAAGCTTAAGGGGCTGCAGGGGCACGTTCAAATAAGCCGTACCCCAAGAATGAATTTGGTATTTGTGCTTTCTGCCAAGCCAAATATCTCTCTGCGGAAAATGGCCCTCTTTTTGAGCTTAAAAATAAATTCAGGATGTTAAACCTCAAAAACTTCAGGGGCTAAGTCGGAAAGGTCTCTTCCATGCAGAACATAAACACTAACTTTGTAGAGTCATGAAGTGTCCATATTTTTTTTAATCATAAAATATGTTGGCAAACTTTACTTTTGCAAGAACCCCTACCATGAGGATAGCCTCGATCCAGCACAAAAGAAAAATATTTACAGGAACTGAGGCTGGCAAGTTGCTCTCCCCGGTGCTATGTGATATACTGACTACCCTGATTATGTGACAGTTTGATGGGCATGGCAGGGAAAAAAAAAATGCTTAGGAGTATAAATATTAATGCTTAGGCAGTGATTTGTATAAACTGCATAGCAAAAACAAAAGTACAAATACAAGTTTTTCACATATTTTGCCTTGTCCGCAGCATATATTATTCACCCTACATGTGTTCTATCTCGATAGCTCATCTGTGTGGCTAGAAACCACATTTCTCAAATGCTAAATTCTCATAAAAGTTTTTTTGTTTCTTTGTTTTCCTTTTTTTTCTTCCTGTATCAGAAGAGAATTGAATATAGTTTGCAAACTGGCATTAAAGCATTAAAACTGGGCTTTAAACAGGTTTTTGTATTATGGTATGTCAAAAAGAAGTCAACATGGCAGTATCAAGCAGCAGCAATTTATTTCTAAAAACATTTAAAAATTTTTTCCATTCCATTCCAAATGACACAATCTTCATGGAAGAAAAATCTCCAAAAATCTTCTCTTTTGACATAATGTGTAAGTTAAGGTGTGGTGGTCTTCTTCCACTGCTGGAATTCTACCAAATGGCCTTCAATAGTGACATGGGAAAAGACGTCCCTTTTCTTCTTTGCTAGAAGTAGAAGGGCAACTGGATACTCTCTCCTAAACTCTGCATGACAAAGCCCCTCAATTCTTCATACTTATCATCCTTGAACCACACCAACATGATCCTCTGCTTCTTTTGCCCATCAAGTATCTGTTCTTAAATTGCAACATGTAGTCAAATGGAGAAGGTGTTTATTGGTAGCTCACCGGATTGGTTCTGATGAGCCCTAGAGAGGTAAGAACTCCTGACTAGGTTACAGTGTTGACCTTGCAGGTTTATAACATGTGACATAGGGGCATCGTGTTCAGCCCTAAGAGTCTTTACCTAGTCGACAAATATTTCTGGAGCATCTGTCTACTGCCAGACCTCGCACTGGATGCTGTGGATGCAGCAGTGTAAATGCAGCAGGATAGGCGTGGCCCCTGGGGACAATGGGAGAGAGTCAGTAAAGAAATAAATGAACAAAGTGATTCTCCTACATGATCTAATGGGAGTAAACATGGTGATACAGTAGAGGATAAGTCTACTCTGCAGTGGGGAACTTCTGTACGAAGTTGACATTGGGCTTGAGATCGGAGTGATGAGACAAAGCTAGCCCTGTGGAGATGGGCAGAGGTACCTTCCAATGAAAAGAAAAGGGATGTGCAAAGGGCCTACAATGAGAAGGAGCTTGACACATTTGAGGAGATGGAGCAGGTGGGAGAAGATGAGACTGAGAGTGTAGACAGGACCCAGATCACTTAGGCACCTGCCACCCCTAGCAAGCAGTTGGGATTTTATATTATATGTAGTGGAAACTTTCTGAAGGGTTTCAAGCAAAGGTGAAACATGGTCACATTCCTAGAGCATCTCACTCAACACTCAGGATTGCGACTTTCCTCCAACCTTTATTTTGTAGAGGAGTTTCCCATGGAGGGGCGTCTCCACTTCCTCGCTGGAGTCAGAATCTCATTGCCACCACAGGGATTCAGTTTGCTGCTTGGATCTATGCTTGCCTTTACTTCATCCCTCTGACCCTGGTGGTCATAGCTATCTAGATATCTCTTCTCCATTACCCTCCCGTCAGTTCAGCAAGCTCAGACAATTACCCAGCTAAGCCCAAACTCAATGTACTGCCTCTTTGCACACTAAGGGTTTTGAACTACTGAGAGAGCCAGCTCCAGTATCTAGACAGATCTTCATCCTCTTATCTTCACCAGCCACTCAGATCCTGGCATGCCTTTGGAGAGCTCCCCTATGAGAGCTATTCTAATGCTTAATGTCCCCAAGCAGAAATAGCCCAAGGCAGAAGTCTACAAAAGAGACATCTAATATGCTTTGTCCCCTTCTGGTCATCTGAATCTTAGTTGTAATAATAGACAGGGTTTCTCAGTCCTGGTTAGATCACTAGTTGCTTTCTCCTTCCTTCCTTCCTTCCTTCCTTCCTTCCTTTCTTCCTTCCTTCCTTCCTTCCTTCCTTCCTTCCTTCCTTCCTTCCTTCCTTCCTTCCTTCCTTCCTTCCTTCTTCTGTCCTTCCTTCCTCTGTCCTTCTTTCTGTCCTTTCTTCCTCCTTTTATTACTTACCTCCAATCTTTACTCTTTCCATCCTTCCTACCTC